>WYDF02295201.1:0-15965 GCA_009867245.2 Adranes taylori | reverse complement strand
ATATCTTACAAGATTTAAAGAAAATGAATGTAACTAATATTTTTCTTTTAGGAACTTTTAAAGAAACTAAATTTAATTAACATTTTCTTTTTGGCGTGACGTTACATCATTTAAGTTGGTTGAAGCTTCTCAACTTCTATATCAAAGTATAAAACATGTTTCTGGTACTGAGTATATCGACCGCCTATTTACAGAAATTAATAAAGGAGTTTCACCATGGTAATAATTTCGATGATTCTCTACAGATCTCTTTTACCACACCTCATTATCCGGTGTTGAACTGATGCGAAATTATGTTAAGAAAATGTAACATGAAGAACCGCTGCATTATACCAGCACTTTTAATGCAAATAAACAATAAAATCAAATGGACATTGAAAAAAATTGCAGACGTTTCAATTGTCTGGCAAATTATCAATTCAATTGGCACATGCCACAAATGATAGACGTAGTATATACACGTATCAATGTAAATTATTATTCTAGGCAGTGAACTTTATATTAATAAATTGATTACTAATTTTGCCTCACACAATAAGCTAAATTGTAATATAGATAAAGAGATTTATTCAAAATATTTATAATGCGTTTGCTATTAGCTGTCCCAAAAGTGCCGCACCATAGGGATTTACAATTATTTGGCTTATTAATCAAGACCAAAGTATAATTGGAAAAATACTAAAAAAATCCATTGAGGAAAAGTGGAAAAATAGGACGTATAGTTATATGTATAGTCCCAGTTATATGTTTAAATGGGATAATATGTTCCATCGGTATTCAGATTACAAAAATGCAAAATATGGGTTCAGAAATGTCATTTGTTTATAAAACATGAAGATCGTGTAAAATTAGTAGTATGCTTATTAAAAAATCTAAAAAATACGTATATTTATGAATGGTTTGGGCTAAAGCAATCTGTGCACAGCGGAATGGTACATGACGAACAAATATATCTAGTTCTTTTATCTTTTTTTTCTTTGCACATTTCGTGCAACGTCGTCTGGGGATGGCATATGATATACAATATTCAGTAAAAGTTCTGCTTTCTTGGATCGAGGACCGCTTGACCCACCGATCTTCTTTGTGACTTGGGCTGTCTGTCGTCCAGTCAAAACCATCTGTTCAGCGAGATAGACAAGAAAGTTCAGAAATTTTACTTTTCTCTTTACCACCTCTTGGCATATTATATGAGCCTTTATAGCTGCTACCATAATAGATTTATAAAAAAAACCACCGCTTTGCCGATGTTCTGTCGAAGTCGTATACTTGAACTTTCTGATTAGCCAAATCCACCCCGTCCATAACTTTATAATATGTAGCAATAGCAGTAGGACACCGGATCTCTGTTTTTGACCATCTTTTTGCTTTCGTTTTACAATTTCTGTTTCTGGTTTATGATAATTGCTGATCATCGGCACATCTTTGGAATCCAGCCATCTTGCTGCAAGTAAACCATGTTCATTTGTTAAAAATTCTGAATCCCCTTTCTCACGGTTACTTGAAATTTTAGGTATATATTTTCTGTTTTTCATACAAGTCCCAACTGATGCAACATGGCAATTCACTCAAAAGCTTTACAATTATAAAAAATCTAACAAAAGCAAGTAGTACAACATAGCTCTGAAAGTCCCGCATATTTTGAATACAACTCGTTCAACTAACGTGTTTTCGCTGAAAGCATTTGTCGTTTCATTGAGGGCAAACTTGCCCTTGAACATGGTCATTGACTCATCAATAGATTGATAATTCCCTTCGTTCACTACCTTCTGAAAAGTATATTTGAAGCAAACTTATCTGCATTGTAGAGCTTCCCAGCATCATCAGGTTTTTCAGGATGACTGAAATATAACTGAGATCAAAATTTGAAAATGATTTCTCGACATGTACTTTGTTATGAATGAATTTCCGAGTGATTAATTTTGTAACCAATAGTCGCTTAGATTAGGAACGTGATTGCAAGACGTAACAAACATCAGCCCAATTAACACCACTATTTCACCTTCATCTGTTAGAGGAATTTTCTCGTTCTTCTCTTTATTGTGCATCACGAGTCTTTCGTTCGTGCACTAAGCGATGAATATAAAGAGGTCCTTCCGAAGCATTAATTTGATAGATTGCAACTGACTTTGCAATTCATTCAGTGGCACTCAAATTTAAAGTATAGAATGCGCAGGAATCGTGTTTTGGAACAAAATGTTGAGAAGGGCTTCCCCAAATAATGGGGTCCGAGTAATTTTACGTACCTTGGTTTATGATTACTGACACTTCACCAGGTGCTTCGGTTCCTTCATTTTCGATCTCACCAATAATATCACTTTCCTCACCAATTGGTTCCTCATTATCGGATGAGATATATTCGGAATACTGATCACTTTCTTCTTCGTTGCCCAAAGATGCTTGCACGTTCAAAATGTCTTTGCCACTGATTCTTTTTCGACTCATCCTGAAATTATTAAACAATAAATCAGAAGAAAATATAAAAATTTGTTGTCAGTACCAGTGGGATATAGTGTTCGAACAAAAAATACCACTGTGACATTATATCCCAAAAACTTGTAGCAAAACAAAAATGTGTACTTACTTCAGTCAATTTATTGATCTCGCTTAGGTATAACAGCAAAAACAATAAATACATAATTCTAAAACACAAAACTTACTTACTTTATTTTAGCTGGCTCTACAGACCATTAGGATCCTCGCCCGCCACTACAACTTGATTCCTCCAGTCGTCTCTTGACATCGCCTTCCTCCTCCAATTGCGAACGTTTAACTTCTGCAGATCTTTACTTACATCGTCCATCCACTTTTGCGTGGTCGCCCTACTGATCTGCTGCTTTCTGGTCGGTTGTTTAGGACTTTTTTGGCACTCTGGATCCATTTATCTACTCGACATACCCCACCCATCTGAATCTGCTGCCCTTTATGTCGTTAACAATGGACGATGCTGCTTGTACAGTGCTTCTACTTTAGCGTTGGTGCGAATTCTCTAGCCTTCCTCCGAAGATTTTCCTAAAGACCTTCCGCTCCCACACTCTCAATGTGTTCTCATTTCTTTTCGTAAGCATCCACGCCTCCGAACCATACGTGACGACTGGTTTAATCATAGTTGCATACACTTTTAGTTTTAATTCTTTAGAGGCGATGGATGATTTGAGTACATTAAGATAGGCATATTAACATCTATTTCCTGCCATCATTCTCGCTTTGATTTCAGTGGTGATCGCATTATCTTCAGTTATCACACTTCCGGGGTATTTAAATTTGTCGACTCTCTCAACCCCTTCAAACTCCTTCACGTTTCTCCACCGAGTAGTATTTCTACTGTTTATCATGTTCTTGGTCTTCTCTCTGCTTACTTCTGGGCCCATGGGTTTTCCTTCCATCTGAAGTATTTGAAGGTTCTCCTTTAGTGATTCTGTCTTCCTAGTCACTAAATCAATGTCGTCTGCAGAGGCTAACTGTTGACAAGCATGTTTCCACAAGCATGTTTCCACAAGCGTCATTCTTATTAGCTTGATCAATTTGATCGGCATATTAAATTCTTCTTGCATAACATTGTACAACTAACTTTTTATTATTTTGTCTTATGCTGCGCGGAAATCTATAAACAATTGATGAAGTGTTATATTGCGTTCATAACATTTTTCCAACACCATCCTTATGGTGAATATTTGATCGATGGTCGAGCAGTTGGAACGAAAACCGCACTGATATTCTCCCAATATCAGTGCGGTGCATTGTTCGTACTAGGTTTTCTCCTCCATATTTAAATATTTCTGCTAGTAACGCGTCCTCTCCTGCTGCTTTATGATTAATTATGCTCTTGATAGCTTCTCTCACTTCCACTATAGTTAGTTCCTCGACCATAATGCCGTCTTCAGCAGGGTAGAACTGAGTGTCTACCTACCCCATCGTTAAGTAGGTATGAAAAATACTCCGCCCATCTGTTCAGAACCTCTCGCTTCTCCCCACGTAGAGTTAGAGCGCTTGCTTTACAGAATGTTGCTCTCGGTTCGAAACCCTTTCTAATGCCTTTCAATCCTCAAAACATTTTCCTGACCTCATTGCGATTTTTACATTCGAAATTTCACTTTCTCCATTTCCCGTTTCTTCCTTTTGCATACTTTCTTGGCACTCTCTCTCTCGCTTCCGTGTATCTTAGCTTAGTACATTCTTCCTCGAACCATGGCTGGGCTCTTCTTACTTGCTCGTATCCCAGTGTTCGAGTTACTGTGTTGACTACCGCTTCTTTTATTTCCTGCCAGCGGTCCTCTATAGTTCCTGTTTCCCCAGCTCCTGTGAAGGATCGATCTACCTCCTGTTAGAATCGCGTTCTACATTGTTCATCAGCTATCAGCGGTGCAACTGCAAGCTTCTTCATTCTTGTTATTCGGTCTTGATTTGCTACTGCTAGCTTTTGCCTATACTTCACCACTACCAGGTCACCCCCCCTTCTCCCCTCTCCGCTCCCCACCCCCGTCTGAGACTTGACATCTAAATGTCACTTCCATGCCGCCTGTCAATTATAGCGTGATCTATTTGGTTGCTTTTTCTATTGTCCGGAGAGTCTCCATGTGGTTTTATGTAACAATTTGTTCTTGAAAATCGATTAAACGTGTGATGTTCTCATTTGTTTGGTTGTGTGCACGTTGACCCTCTGTGGTTAGCCTGTACTCGTCTTCATTCCCAACTTTGGCATTCATGTCGCCCAATATTAACTTCACGTGATGTCTTGGTGCATTATCGTATGCCACTTCCAAGTGTTCGTAGAAGGTGTCTTTCTCCTCTTTGTCTGACTCTTCTGTTGGCGCATGAGCACAAATCATATTGAAAAATTTCATTTTTAACCTTAAGGTGCTCATTCTACCGTTAATTTGCTTGAAATCCATGACTAAATTCTTCAACTTGTTCTGTACCATAAACCCCGTTCCATAGCTACTTGAACTACTCTCACTGCAAAAGATGGTGTACTTGTTAGAATCCATTGTCCTTACGTCTTTGCATATCGCTAATCTCAAATCGTTATTACTTTTTCGATGCCTGTTCTTTATCAATAAATCCGACCGGTTTCCTATTGTTTTCGTAGTATTCGTTAAAGTTAGTTTTTAAGATGTCGGTTTGTCAACCCAGGGCTAAGAGGGAGGGGACGCCCTTTTAGCTCTGGGTGGCTACCTTTTCTGTCAGAGTTAGGTCCCTTAGCCGTTGTGATTCCCACCACAAACTGCAAGGCAGCAGTTTCCATTCTAGTATAGTATTTCGCTGTGTCCGCCCTTGGGAGGTTTCTACCCACACCTATTCCGTCATTGCCACCATTGTACATCAACTCTTCGCCTGTAACCCTGGATGGGGTTGCTCTTTATCCCCCGAGCGACCGGGTCCCTAACTGAACTTAGCCGTTCTCGGGGTAACGTTGCCCAGGCCCGCCACGTGCAGGTGCCAGGTGAGAATCGCGCAGGTGGACTCAGAGAAGGTGACTCTGTTGTCCCCTGGGCCGGATTAATGGTACTGTATAATCTAATATAGACCAGTACCAAACTCCTACAATACAAAAACTTCAAATAATAGTGAAAACTACTTGTGTTTTGATCTTGATCATGTGATTCTAAATTATCAAATTACATGATCAAGATGGTCGACCAAGGTCAAGAACTGATTTTTCGTCATTGAGTAACCCTCACACTACCACTAGGGCGTGCAACAGTGCAGTTTAAACCACGTGCTGCCCAATCGAACTGATTGTATAATCAGTGGTACGCATTGGTAGTGTAAGGGCTAAAAGAAATGCATAGCTAGTTAATGCATAACTGATTAGTTCGATATGAAAAAAAGTTTGTGCGTTTTTTTAACACTTTCTTGAAACACTATCACGTTTTTTAACACTATCACGTTTTTTTAACACTATGTATTTGGAAAAAGTGCTTATATCATTTTTAATTTATATTACTTATTAGTACTACATTTCAACAAAGATTTGTAAATGTTTAGATACTGACCATTTTTTCGAAGTTTAATACTGACCGTTTTCATTGTTACTAACCTTGTTTATTGTTTTTTGCAGATATCCCGACGCAGGTACCGCCACTGACGCCGGGCACCAATAAGACTATGACAGAGGCTCTTAAAGCCTCTTTCGCGTCATGGGAAAAAGAGCAAATTCGTCTCAGCATAACCAAAGGTAAAATATAATTTGGAAACATTTATAGTATAAGAAATTACAAAAATTATAAAAATAGTATTCTATAGTAAATTATTTAAATAGTAGTACCCCAGACTTATACATTTTTTAAAGACGTCATAAGAGGATATGTACGTTACAAGTGCGATCTTGGACTTATTATCTCCCTTTCTCCCAATACCAATGACGTCTTTGTACATTTGCGGTAAAATCATCTAATTGTTTGTGTCATGGATGTTCCTGGTTAACCCATCTAAGTAACGCGGAACGTCCGTAGTGCTCAAGGCCGGACACAATCTATGCCACTGAACATTGTTAATGACCTAGTATATAGTTGTACAATACTCTCTACTCTATTCGACAATCTGTCATGTAATTAGTATTTGTTCCTCTATGCTTTCGCCCTTAAACGAAACCTGCCTGTTCACATGATCTGTTCTGTCTAATGCGGAGCATATTCCTGTAAATCTGTGTTATTACCGCATTTATTCGGGAAGTTTTTGTAAAGATTGATTGAGTCAATCGTTACTTTGTAGTAATCCATGATGAGATCAATTGGAAGTGTTTTTACTTCGTTACTACTACGTATAGTACAATTGTTAAGATTGCGACTATAATATTGTGTTGCTTGTGATGCCGTACTGGCTTATTTCAATAGATTGATTGAGTCAATCGTTACTTTGTAGTAATACATGATGAGATCAATTGGAAGTGTTTTTACTTCGTTACTACTACGTATAGTACTATTGTTAAGATTGCGACTATAATATTGTGTTGCTTGTGATGCCGTACTGGTTTCTTTCAATAGATCAATCGTTACTTTGTAGTAATCCATGATGAGATCAATTGGAAGTGTTTTTACTTGAATGCTAAGAATAAGCAAAATGCGCTGAAGCCATTTAAAAAACTTCCGCATAATTTTCCCATGTAATTTCCCATTATAACTAAAAAAATCAATTTCCTATTTGATTAAGATAATTATTACATAAAAATATTGTCATTTAATTGAGTCTAACTAATTAGCCAGTCGATACTAAAGATATAACAAGTGCTATTTCTCACCTAAACATTTCATAGAATTATCTAATTATTGAACTAAATAATTTATAAATTGATCAGGAAATCATTATTGTGAACTAAAAATAATCACAACAATTAATATTTGGTTCAACGGATACAACAGATATTTCTTAGGATAGAAAGACACGTAGAAGTAGCAAATAAAAGAAAAAGCTCTAGTAGATCTGATTACATGTGTTACAAGTATAAATATAAGAGCAAGCTTTGGAATGATTGCGTTGAACTTACGAGGAACGTACGAATTAAATATTTTCCGAAATAAGAATTGCTGATCCACCTGAAAGAAAAATGAACGATCAGTAAACTCTAACTTCCGGAGATAACAGACCACAGAAGACAAATTTGCCGGAAATCATTACAATGCGAAATCATATTTAATTCGAAAAACAGAACTTCAAAAATGCGCAACCCAGAGATGCTTTCATCTAGCCGGACACAGAAAAAATTATAACAGTTTTAGTAAGGGGTCAACCTCCTTCAATACAAATAATTACTTGCAATGGTTGGTAGATGAAATGTGGTTAAGGGAAAAGAAGAAGGTGAGAGAGGTATTAAGAGTAGCGAGAGAAGTACAAAAAGGAAAGTATCAGATGTTAGGAAAGGAGAGTTAGAGAAGAGGAGAAAAAGAATGCAAAGTATGTTTGGCATTATTTAAGGGAAAAGGGATTGTCAGGAGCTCATAGAGAAGAGTGCATTTTACAATTGAGTGAATTGAATGAAAGGTGCAAGGAGGAAGTAGGAGTGAGGGAACATGACTGAATAGGAAGGAATGGATGACGAGGACGAAGAACGTGTAAAAGTGGATGTAAAAGTGAAGAGAAGATAAGAGGAGATAAAAAGTGGAGGTGCAGTTGGACCGTATGGGGTGCCATTGGATGGATGTATGGTGATGTTTGAGTGATAGTGATATAACAGCTTGGATGGGTAAAAGTAGGATTCCGGAAGCATATGGTGCCTATATACAAGGGAGGGGATAAAAGGAAGATTGAAAGCTATATGAACTTGACTATTATGAATAGTTTATATAGAATATTTGTAGGATGGTAAGTAAAATGCTGGAGAAGGAAATGAGAGTGAGAGAAAAGGAAGTATTGTAAAAAACGCAAACCGGATTTATTAAGGGAAGAGAGACAGCGCATTACATTGTGACATTAAACTATTTGATGCAACAAGAATTAGTGAAGGGTGAAATATAACTTTCTTATATTTCTTGTTTGTTGATCTCAAGTCTGCATTTGATTAGATAAATAGAGAAAGTGGAATGTATGGAAGGTTTAAAATAAGAGCGGGAGTTGGTACAATATTGTCGGGGTGGTTTGATGTAAAGGGAGGTGTTAGGCAAGGATGTCCACTGAGTTCTTGTTTATTTAATTTATATAGTATTTACATGCGAGGCCTGGAAGATGTAAAAAGGAAAGGACATTCAGAAGAAAGGAAATGATATGGTCATTAAGTTATGCAGATGATATTGTATGCATAGGGACTAGGCGGGAGGAGATAATAGAAGTGATATAGACGGTGTAGAGAGGGTTAGAGATGAATGTTGAGCGAACGAAAATGATGGTGTGCAAGAATGGAGGTCGTGATAGCAGAAAGGATATTTTAAGTTAAGCGGACAAATGATAGAGAAGGTAAAAATAGGATTTATGTTATCTCAGAATGCATCATATAAGGAGCATGTTGCGAAAAAAGCGAGAGTAGCTTTGAAAAAATGAGGCGTGTGTGGGAAAGGAACTTTGGGAAATCTGTGAGAATGAGGCAAGTATACTAGACGTTCGAGAATGAGGCAAGTATACATGTGTATGCGAACAGTATAATGTTGAATCGTGTGGAAGTTTGTGGAGGGAGGGGGCTGGGGGTGAAAAGAATATTACAACTGGAGAGATCGACACCGAGTAAGATAGTGTTGATGATTATTTTGGCAGACAAATGTTTGGTAGCATGTTTCCAGAAAATGATGAATTTTGAAAGAATGGTTGTTAATGAACGACGATGACAGACTGGTAAGAAAAGTATCTATAGTAAGTATGAATAAAGTACGCAAAGTAGGGTATGTATAATAATCGGACATACATACGGGCATGTACATAAAGTATGACTACAATAAATTTATTACAAATCTGTACTAAGTTGGAAAGGAAGTAGAAAGTTACATATTACAGCGGATGCTGCAAACCATGTGTAGTGTGCCGTTATGCTTTGACGAATTTCAATAAAAGAGGAACTTTCGCCGTCGGACAATAGAAGGCAACAACGCAGATTTTTGAAGCAGCGTATTTACACGATTGACTGCAACATCCGCTCGCAATTAACGACTGATTACGTATAAGAGAGCAGTGTTTCTTACGCTATTTAAAGAACACCAGTCAAACGTTAGGAATTGGACGCTAGAATTAGGGCAGTGTTGTATAAAACAAAAAAGTTGGTAACTGTTGCAAATTCTTTATAAATGATGTTAGTATTTGAAATTGTTAATGCCCATCAAGCTCATTGAAACGTTACACGCAATTGTATATCATTTCATCTACATATAAAGTGCAAATAACTCATTATAAATCTTTTGAAATTCAAAAGTAGTGTTCCATTGTAAACCCATCTGATGCATAGTTTCTATCATTGTTACGAGACTTTCCAAGATCCTTCAACATTCTCACTTCAGGTTTGCTGTTTTCTACTATTACCTTTACCCAATAATGGCGTTACATCCTAGCTAGGGCTTCAGCCTCCTTCACCGCGCCCCCCCCCCCCCCCCCCACAAATCTCGCTCCATCGTCCGCCGTCTCCAGCGCTTTCTGGGCCTGCCCATCAATTCCGGTTGTTGTGTGAATACTTTCCGCGCCGCCCAGCCTTTTGGTATTCGCTGGAGATGTCCCAGCCATCGAATCCATGCTTTTTTACTTCAGTCACGAACGAAGGATCTCCGTAAAGTTCATATATCTCATCGTTCTTTCTGATACACCAGCCACCCCCATCGCACACCAGACGAAATATACGTCGCAGGATTTTCCATTCCAATTTATTCAGAATCCTCTCATCGTGTGCGGTCAGCACCCACTTTTCACTCCCATATATTAGTACAGGCCTTATGGCAGTTCTATAAATGCGTTTTTTGCTTTGCCACGACAGTAAGCGAGATTTTAGAAGCTTCTTCAGGCTGAAATATACTTGTTTCCGGCTTTGATGCGCTCTTTTGTTTCAAACTGCGTGTCGTTCTCAGTGACAATGGAGCCAAAATTCTTAAAAGTAGGTATTCTTTAAAACTGGTGATCCCCAATAGTAAGTGGTGTCACTGCTTGCTCCACCGTTCGGGACATTTACTTTGTTTTGCTCATTTTGACCTGAAGTCCTGCTTCTTTAGAAGCTTCCTCTAGCTGTTGAAAAGCTTCTCTAAGCTCTCTCTCTCTCTCTCCCTCCCTCCCTCCCTCTCCCTTCTAGCGAGTAGGTCCACGTCATCGCCTTAAACCAAATAATGCACAGAGCGATTGGAAAGAGTTCCTCCGGGATTCACATCAATCTTCCTTACAATACGCTCCAGAATGAGGTTGAAGAAGATGCATGAGAGAGCATCCCATTGGCTTAGGCCTCTTGCGATACCGAACTCTCTGGAGATTTTATCAGCCATTGTAACTTGACAGCTTCAGTTCACTAGCATCTTCAGTTCACCATTCAACTTTTGCGGTACACCCAGCACAGCCAAACTGTCGTACAAATATGGCTTATCTACACTGTCATAAGCTTGCTTAAAGTCTATGAATAACTGATGTACGGTGGTATTAAATTCATAGCATTTTTCCAGGATACAATACACCTGATTGTGAAAATTTGATTAGTAGTTGTTTTGCCCATCCTAAATCCGCAGTGGTAATCGCCCAAAGCTCTTTCTCACAAAGGTTTGAGTTACAATGGTTACAATTTTAATTAGAACCTTATAAGCAGTATTTAGAAGGTATATACCCCGGTAGTTAGCGCAATCCAATTTGGAGCCCTTCTTCTGTAGGGGGCAGATATGCGGAACATTCCAGTTGTTTGGAATCTGCTCATGTTTCCAAACCCTGCAGATTAGTACGTATAACTTCATATGCAGTTTAAGTATATTAACCATCAGAATTGTATTACCATTGAAATATATAGTTGGAATTAGTATTCCTAATAGTACATTTTCAGTAAGACAATTTTAGCTTTGTTCACTTGGATAGACAATTAATCCTATTGAGAAAAATTTTTGCAAAGTAGAATTATTACTAACACCTGACAAGCACTTGTTTCGACGTTTCACATCTCATCAGACGTGTGTGCATAATGTCTCTTCTAATGGTACAAAGCAGTTTAGTAGTATTGTCTACTTATTAAAGTCGACTGCCTTACTCAGTCTAATAGTCGCTAAAAGCGTGTATTTCATCATTGTTCCGTTAATAAATTGTTTGCATGGGGGTGTTTTGGACTCGACCCAGACATGGGCAATAAAAACTAAGCCCTTTCCTCCGCGCCTCTACTACACACTCCAGAACTACTCAAGCATTACTTCATAATGTGTAGAGGGATGTTACAGCTGCTCATATTAACTCTTGCGCTGGCCAGGTCATACCCTGTGGATTGTTTGACCTTCGTTGCAGTGGTACTAACTTTGCTAGTATTATGTTACACTTTGCGCTGCCGGCGCTAGCAATGCTATCCAACCGTCTTTTGTGATAATTCTGAGAACAGTCAGCGTGGCTGAATATGAGAACACCGCCCAAGCTTTCTTGTCATGCGCTATTTTCCCGCATATCCTCTCTGGACTGAAGTCTCTGGCGAAATAAAGTTCGACCTCACTTATGTTTTCCGTGCATGTTCCACAGCAGAACATAGAACATAGATCGGACTCCCTCCGCCCGATGAAGATATGACGATGAATATATTCTCCGAAGCTAAATTGCTTCAACCTATAATAATTCCTTCAGTTTGGGTATCATTTTAAAAGTCCATCTTCCTTTTATGCTTATGTCCCTTTCTTTTTGCCACAGCTCAGTTGTGGTATACCTCTCCAGCTTACAGTCAGTGACTTGAGCATACGCTCTGGCTCTCTTAGCCACCAAAATCCGAAAAAAGTACAGTCCCCGCTATCACATTCAATGCATCCAGTGACACAGTTCTACAGACAGACGTTATGCCTATAAATCCTACACCTGCTAGTTTTACCCAGCAGGCCGGGTGTTTCTGCTGTATTAATTGCCTTTACCCAAACTGGTGCCGCATATAGGGTAACCGATTTTATAATACTGTGTAGTACTCTCCGCCTTCCCGGTTGTGGGCGAATTGTACATTTTGTTGGAGTACTCTACTTGTAGGGGTGACTTTTCTCGTACCAGGAGTCAGCGTGTCAGCGAGTCAGCATTAGGGCCTCGGTCTTCAGTCCATTTCTCAACATAGGCTATTGTGCGGTTTAGGTTTTCCTCTAACACGTGTTCTTACTTATGTGTTATGATAACGGCCACATCATCCACGTATAGAACAAACTGAACTCGTCTGGGTATCCCAATCCTTAGCAAATCATCGTACATGACATTCCATAAGGTCGGCTCCAATACTGACCCTTGCGGAACTCCACAGCTCAATCTTCTTATTTCACTTCTTCACACCTCAAGTTTTTATCTGAAACATAGTTCAATAGAACCAACAACAAGTAAGCCGGTACTTCCTTTGCCTGAAACACAGCTCTTATCTTTGTCCTGGCGGCCATATTAAAAGCATTTTTATGTCTAGTAAAACCAGTGTACATAGCTGCCTTGTCTGTCTGGTTCCCGACTGAGCTGCTTAACTAGGGCAATGACTGCTTTGACAACTTCGATTGTTGATCTTCCAAACTGCTCGTCATGTAGTCCGTAGGTTTTTTTTCTAAATGTTCCTGCAGTCCTTGCAACCGAAGTCTTTCGAGCAATTTACTGATGTCATCTAAAAGACAAATCGGTCTGTATGATCCTGTCTCTTTACCCTTGGGGATCAACACCAGTGTAGCTATTTTCCATGCCCGCGGTATTATTTCGGTCCGAAGAACTAAATTAAACATCTTTAGTAGTACAACCGGATTGACCTCTACCAGCACCGTAATTACCATTCCAGGATAATCCGAGCGTGGTGCTTTGTTGACTTCAGCTACATTATATGTCTCATCATTGGCACTACGCCCCTCTGGATACAATTTTTGCACAACCTTGTCTACATTTTCGGGCAAAATATTTCTTCTGCGTGGTCGATTAGTAATCACATTATACGTTACATTCTCGTACATCGTGTTCAACCGCCTCTTGGAGTTCTCTCCAGCAGCGTTCCGGACTGTTCTTGATTTCTAGGCGTATAATCTTCCTTGCTTGTTGGGCCGCGTCCCATTCCGGTGTAGAGTTACTCATACCCCGCTTTTTACAGGCTCGCTGGGCTTTCGACCTAGCTACATTGACGTTTCTTCTCAAGTTTGCAACGTGCGGCGTCCAACAATGCGCCTGTTTCCTTTTCCATTATGTCGCACAGGTATATGTGCATCACATACCCTCACGATTCTGGATACAGGCGTCGCCGCCATCATATTTGTATTTCCATGTATCTAGTCAACATTAATGGATTGTATCGCTATAGAACAAGATCTGCTTTGTCCACTGCGTATCTCCTGTACCTCTTCCTGGTCAGTTTCGTGGCCATTCTTGATCATCTACCCTCCAGAATGTAAAATAATCTTCTGTAGCTCGTTTAGCAAGCGTTAAGCAGATAATTGAGGCTTGTTTTCGTCTACCAAACGTCGCTTCCCTACCTTCATTGGAGACACACTGTCCCAGTGAAGAGATGAGGTCCATACCAGTTCCTCCCTCCAGTCCGCTATCTTTGATCCCCGACTTGGCATTAAAGTCTCCCGCAATAATAATTTCCTAATTTGTATACCGAGCAATGTTCTGCGAACGCCTCCTTCCCTGCATTTGGAAAGAAATAGCAAATAATTACCGTCATGTCGGCCACCTCCACCGCAACAAATCCTTCATACCTGTTGGTCACCCAGTGAATAGCTAGATGACCAGGACATCAAATCGCTACATTCCCGGTCACATGCGATGTCCATTCTGTGTTGTTTTCCCCGACCCTATTTGTCTCACTAATAATACTTAAGACTACTTTTTTTTTACCACACCAGTGCTCTGTGTGGCTAATAAAAATAAAAAGAGCGGAGGCCTTTGAGCAGTGCTGGAGGAGAATGAAATTCTCAAGCAAGTGAATCAACGTCAGTGCCTAGTGTCATAAACCGCAGAATCCTTCGCAGACATATCAGAAACCGGATAGCAAACGATCACCCGGGAGATTGACAGTACGATGGATTGATGCTATTTGGAAACTGTTTGATACCAATTTTGAGAGAGTTGTGAACTAAGAGAGATAGAGGACTCTATTTAGAGAGCTATGACCAACTTGGAAAGCAATCAAACACCATGATCACCACCCATCTTACAAGATATTAATACTTGACAATGTTTTCAGTGTTGCAGTAATTTGGAGCATCCATATTTAGAAATAAAAGAGAATTTTAACTCCAATATTTATTTATTCATCACATAATAAAATTATTTGAAGTAATAAACAATGCAGCTATTCTGATATCGGCATCAATGATTTCCTTATTCAAGCTGATCGACTACTACTATTAGATTATTATAATTTAATTTAGCAAACAACAATGTATTACAAAAATTACCTCTAAGACCAAATTTATTTAGCTGTTGGTATACTTTCGCTCTTTTCTATAGATAATTTTAACGAATATTACCAACTGACATAATGACTTAAAATTAAACTACTTACCTCACAAATAACAGCGAGAGGTGCTCGAAACTTTATGATTGTCGCGCGCTTCTAAACAAACTTCAAAGAACTCATTATTATTATTATTAAACTATCTCGAGATTTTTCAAATAAAAATTTATTACACTTAATATAGAGCAATTACACGTTACTTGTAATGTGCAACTATGCTTTTACATAATTGATTTGACACCGATGTGAAGTTAGCAATAACCTCTCAGCAATAAAATCTGAAAAATTTATCACTGAACCAAAGTATTGCTTATAAAATTTTCTTGAATAATTTTTATATTTTTATACTTATATATAAACAATACGTGTACAAAGCCTACGTGTATAAAGCCTACAACTTTTTGGGTCAGTGGCGTCGGATCAGGGTGGTAATCCTACGTAAATCTATATGTAACGCAAAATAATCAGTCACAAATTAACAGTTATTCAATTAATGAAAATACTCTTGTGCCATTTTCATTTAAGTATAGATAGAAACTACAGACAGTGCCCTTTCAAAAACACATAATGCTTTATGGATCAGTGGCACCCGAGCGGGTACAAATAGGTCTTTTAAAACTGTTAATAGGGGAGAAGTGTGTACCTTCGGACGCAAAAAGGAATGTAGCTGTATTCTCAAAAATCTTTATTCAAATATTGTTTCCAACAGCAAACCTTTTCTTTCACTTATGATAAAATATTTTTCCAAACTTAAACTTTATGAGTAAATATCATCAATCAGCCCATATTCGTCCAATGCTGGACATAAGCCTCCCTTGATTGCTTCCACATTTTCCTATTCTGTGTCTCCTGTATCCAATCTATGTGGATACATTTAATATCATCGGACCATCTAGTTGGTGGTCGTCCTCTGCTTCTGTATGCGTCCTGTCTAGGCCTC
>WYDF02295190.1:0-15965 GCA_009867245.2 Adranes taylori | reverse complement strand
TAAATAAACAATTGAGTCAATAGAGAATTTAACAATAATAGTTATTATAAATAGTGGAATACAGTGGTAGTTAAATATTTGGAAATAATCCTAATTATAGAGTAACTAATCGTACATCCATTGTCATATATTGTAATGTTGATTTTAGTCCTGATGATGGTTCTGAAACTAGAGCAGCGAAACGTCGACTAATATAGACGAAAATCTAGTGTATATTGATTCAATAAAGCCATTGTCCAATCACCGAAGACTTTTTATTATTAAATTCTAATATCTTTAGCTAAAACTCTATCTAAAATTCTATCCTCAAATGAAAAACTGCAGCAGGGAAGGAACAAATGGTTGTTAAATTTATCCCCACACGATTCGACAGTAATTGTTAGTTAACATTATGTTTTAATCTTTGCCAAAATGATCGTATGTTCCAATTTATTCTATTAAAAACAATAATGTTGTTTGCAGTATAAAGTTTAATAAATTGTTGAACTAAATTTCGTGGTATTTCTTAAGATCGTGTAGCGAATAAAACGTATTTGTTTTACAAAATAGTTGTTTACCGTAACTTATATTAGCACTGGATATATACTTTCTGTGTATTAATCCGTATTCTTTAAGTGGAACTATATTGTCACAAATGCATTGTAGCTCACTCTATAGCCAACGTATAAGAAAAAAACTATTTCTGCTCAACGATTTAAATAAGACCGTAATAGGTGGCCATATACATAAGCTTCGTTGGTTCGGCTGCTCTAAAAGTAATCTGATTACGTCTTTAGAACATAAAAGATCAGAAGAACATTTTACAGTATTTTGACAACCAAACACTGTGTGCTTGTATTTCTTATATTGTCCTAAACAATCGTAAAAATGGATATAAATGGATATTGAAATAACAAATAATTTTGAGATTTGATTGCTCTAACCTGCACGGTCGCTTCCGGTAGAGCACACGGAGTAAGATTTAAGTTGATCTAGAACAGCCAAACAAACAATGTTTTGTTTGCTCTTACTTACTCCATTTATAAACAAAGGCCAAAAAGTTATTAAATTATCTTAGGGCAGACAAACAAGCGAAGCTATACATTATTTCCTTCGCGTATGCATGGCGCTTGAAGACAGATGATTAATCATTTGCGTTAGTGATCATTTTGCCACGCCGTGAAAGCATAGGAAGAAATTTGTAACACTCTTTCTTACAACGCTCCGTTGTACATGACAAGCCAAATGACACTTTTTGCCTACACACCACACGTACGTGTAAATGTAGAGCAAACTAATGTTGCCGAATCAGTTATCTACATACATAACTTTCATAGCAGCATATCAGAAAATAACGCTCTTAATATTATTTTAAAAAGCAAGGAACTAACCTAGCATAATCTAACCTAATCCTAACGTTACTTTTAGGGACTTATGGAAAACAAAAATGGGTTCATTAAATAACAAAAATTATTTAAAAAAATAAAAAAATCCTTGGGATTTGAACCTACACTTTAAGCTCAATAGTCCATACATAGGCATAATTATTATATAGCAACGTCGGATTACTCTGCAGTTAGACGCTTGTATGCACCACATAAAACTTTTCCATTGACAGCTACGCACCGCATAAACATGTGAGAATTACCCGACTGCTTCTGAGTTAAAATTTTCTAATAACGCGCCATTCTTTCGTGACGTTCCAGCTCGACATGATTACTCCAATGAAAGAACGTGAATGTCCGGTCACCTAATTTGTAATTTAATACATTCTTAAAATACTACATAGAAAGCTACATTCTTAAAATACGAAAAGCGTTTATGACAATTCGACATGTGTTTTTTGTTTTTGACTTAGCGACAAGAGCATATATTCGCTAGGCATATACTAATTTAAGTTATGATCGAACATAAGCAAATAACGGTTTTATGTATGTCAATATATGTTTACTGTTATAGTGCTTACTATATACGCAAAATTTATAAGGATTTTAGTTGGCCATGGCAGGTTTAAATATAAATCAATCCTTCTCAAAATATAAATTAAATAAAAATATTCAACAAATTGGAACTATTGTACCACAATGTACAATAGTTAAATTTAATTCAACTTTCCTAGCTTATTTACATGCTTTTTCGTCAATTAAAAGAATATTTTAGTCGAGAATATTAATTAAAAAATGTACTTCCTTATTGTAATTTTTATTTACTGCGACCGGTTTCACATATGCAAAAAGCATCACCAGGTTAAATAATTTACTTAAAAGTATAGCAGATGATATATTAGGATCTTTAAAATAGATGGTATTGAACGATATCAAATATTATCTTTATTATAATACTATGACAACAGAGGGGCGTTATTGTCGACCTTAGGTGCCGGTGATACATCAGTAAAGTTTACCGTGCGCTACGAAAATTGACAGATACAGTGCAAGCGTATGCGTATCATTTTATTTCTTTAAATTTGAGATGGAAGAAAATTGATCCTTAAAATAATAGAAAATGAGTAGAAGACGTACACATGAGGAGGAGGATGGCTACGGTATTTTAATTTAAATATATTATTACATAATATTTAAAGTATGATTCAATTTTAGACAGGGCTTATAGAAAACGAAGGCGAGTTTCAGAAAACCAAGAAATAGAAGATAGACTTGAATCGTTAATCCTTAGAGTAGGCGAGAAGAGCACATCATCATTAGAGTCAAATTTAGAAGGCTTAGCTAGTGTACTTGAGGCTGATTTGGGCACATTTCGACTAAAAATTCTAAGAATATTGACTGATTGCGCTATACGCATGCCAGAGAAATGTACTATTTACACAACACTCGTTGGTTTACTAAATGCAAAAAATTATAATTTTGGTGGTGAATTTGTTGAATATATGGTGAAATCTTTCAAAGAATCATTAAAATTAGGTAAATGGGATCAAGCTAGATATGCTTTACGGTTTTTAGCAGATTTAGTTAATTGCCATGTATTATCTGCTTCTTCATTGTTACAATTATTAGATAATATGATTGACACGGCTAATGAAGATAGCGTACCTCAAGTGCGAAGAGATTGGTACGTCTTTGCTATCCTAACTACACTTCCTTGGGTTGGTAGAGAACTTTACGAGAAAAAAGAAAGTGCCCTGGAACATTTATTAGTTTCTATAGAAATATTTTTGAATAAGCGCTCAAAGAAACACCATAACGCTTTGAGAGTATGGGCTGTAGACACGCCGCATCCTCAAGAAGAATACTTGGATTGCTTATGGGCACAAATAAGAAAGTTGAAGCAAGATAATTGGGCTGAGAAGCATATTCCCAGGCCTTACTTAGCTTTTGACTCTGTTCTCTGTGAAGCACTACAACATAATTTACCCACGATTATACCACCGCCTCATAATGAGTCTTTTAAGTATCCTATGCCATGGGTTGTGTTTCGAATGTTTGATTATACTGACTGTCCAGAAGGACCCATCTTGCCCGGTACGCATTCAATCGAGAGATTTTTGATTGAAGAACATTTGCATTCCATCATAGAAATGTATCATTTGGAACGCAAAGATTGTGCAACTCATTTACTAAATTTTCCTTATAAATTGAAAATACCTCTGGAGTATTGTATAATCGAAGTAATTTTTGCTGAATTATTTAATATGCCTACGCCCAGATATTTAGAGGTAGCTTATGGTGCCTTTATGATTGAGTTGTGCAAATTGCAACCATCAACTATGCCTCAAGTATTGGCGCAAGCTACTGAAATTCTATTTATGAGAATAGATTCTATGAATGTGTCTTGCTTTGATAGATTCGTTTCTTGGTTTTCGTATCATTTAAGTAATTTCCAGTTTAGATGGAGTTGGGATGATTGGGAAGGATGTCTTAATTTGGATAGTGAGCATCCGAAACCTAAATTCATTAGAGAAGTCATGTTACGCGCAATGAGGTAGGTTTAGTTTCAATCATTTTTTGTTTTATGTAGAGCAATACATCTTAGACCAGTTCTTCAACTCATGTACTTGAAATCAGAAGTGTTACTATATACTGTATGAAATAAGTATTGTATTTAGTATTGATCATTGACCACCGTGATGTGAAGAATGCAAAAACTTGCTAGCGGAATCGACAATTTGATTTTAACACCCCGGGTCCGATTAAAAATGTGATTAAGATCATGATATAAAGAATAATACAATTGAATCTTCAATTACTTTAACAAATAAATGGGAAAAACAGGAAGATAATGATATGTAAGAAAGGTGGAAGGGAGAGCAGAAATGATGTATTTCAGATGAAAGGAGAGAAGCTTGAATGTGTTAAAAAGTATAACTACTTAGGGTACATGCTAAGTAGTAACGGGCTATGTAAGGAGCACCTGAAGCTGATAGCGAGCAAAGCTAGGGTTGCAGCGGAAAGATTGTTTCTGTTTATGATGTATTTAATATGCCAATAAAGGTCTTACTTATTACTTCAACAATTAAAAGCGCAATAATTATTGAGGTAATAAACGAATGGCAATGGCATAGACATACACCGGTATCGCTGATTGTCAAATATATGTCTTTTCCCGTACTTGTATTTTATGTCATACAGTTTGTTATATTTCTAATGGTAGATAACTTTTTTATGTATGTGGTAAATGCAAATTTTTTTTTGTTCTGGTGAATGTTGAGAAGATGTATGATTTTATGAAATATAGGTTTTATTTATATACTGATTTAAAGTTTGTTGGAGTTTTTCTTATATTACTTTTTGGTCAGGTTTATTAATACAATTATTTAAGGCACAACGGAAGATTGATTTTTTTATATACAATTTTAGATTATCATACCACCAGAGAATTAAGGAAATTTTGCCTGGGAATTTCAATACATTCATACCGAATAAACCTGAACCCGATTATAAATATTCAAAGGAAGGAGCAGGTATGAATTAATTTTGTCTTTTAAGAATTAAGGTTGTCTTATAACTTCTTAGACAAGCATACTAGATTGTATCAAATGCATGAGACATTTTGAGGAAAACTGTTGAGCAATTGGAAGCTTTAAAATTCAATTGATTATTGGAGAAGAAAAAGTTTTCCCATTTGATTATGTGGTTATATTGTATTAAATTAATGAAAAATTATAATATGCCCAATATACTCAATATAATTTGACAAATCAACGTTTTGATACACGTTTAAGTTGTTATGATACGGGGAAATACTCACTCCTTTATCAAACTAAATAATAATTATAATAATTAAAGATTTTAAATATTTTCTGAAAATCGAGAAACTCAGGAACAATGGACATATGCAGTTTATACTAGTGCTGGGTTTGCCATTTATTAGGTAACTCATTATCATGAAATAAGGAGTTACTTTTTCAAATACAAAGCGAATCATAATCTATGAGGAGTTCTTCTTTTTTCAAAAGAGAAGTTCCTTTTTTTAAAAAGAGGAGCTCATAAACCGATTTATATTCTAAGAGTTTATTCCTCGATGATGTTCGTGAACAATGTAACAATCGTTGTATGCAAATAGCACCCGCCGGCCAAGAGGAGGAGAGAACTTGCTTCTATGATGTAGCGACCGTCTTGTCGTGATGGCTTCCTATTTTATGGGGTATTCCATTTGAAGCCTCATCATGATGAAATGGAGTTATTCATTTTTCAAATATGATGAGATTCATTATTTATGAGGAGTTAATCTGTTTTCAAATGTGAAGACTTTGATTATATGTGAGGAGTTACTTTTTTACTTCCCGCCCACATCTAAAATGTATGGGAAGAGAATTATTGCAATCGTGCAAAGTTTCACATACCTTAATTTCAATAGATCTTCGCTTTGAGGTAAGTACCCTAAAGGAATTATAACGATTTTTTAAATAATGCCTATATGTGCGTCTAGATTCGAAAGCTAAACGGTTGGACCGATTGCAATGAAATTTGGCACACGTATTTAGACCTATGTACGAACGAACCTTATACATTTCTGGGAAAAATTTATTTACCGGAGGTAATAAAACCACCGAAAATAAAACTACAATTTCAACCGTATGCAACCAAATTTGATATGAATGATCCTTATCATATGCATTTTGTGCAAGACCTATCAACCGCAAGATACGTTGTTTTATATGATTGCTTCGCGATATCCACTCATTGGAACTAAATTTGACACCCTTATTTCCAGTTCCAAAATATGCAGAGGCGCACATCAAATTTCAAAGCATTCTTCAAATGGAAAGTGATTTTAAAATATTCGGGAAGCTTAAATATTTCGTAATCGAAGTACTTCAAACCAAAGTCCGATTGTTCAACCATTTTATCATTTATGAACATTTTGTGCAAAAGTTGTCAAAAGGAAATGGCATATTACTTATGATGGCATCAGATTGAATAAATGAAACAGATTTTTTTATATTAATTCCTTATGACTCTATAGTCATATGTTCTCTGTAAAACTAAAATCTGTGTGTCGATCATCAGTGAACTGAAAGCGATCTAAATATTATGAATATTTTTAAAACCCCTGAGCTCCTACTAGATACTCAATAAGTCGGTTCTTTTTTTTTTTGAGGCTTCACAAAGAAAAAAGAGTTACACTTTCATTTTCATTTTAAAGGAAGTGTTGCCCATCACTAGTTTATACATTAGGGCGCAAATAGTTCAGTAGCGGCGTTGTGGCCGCATTACAAGGAATATTATTGGTGTTCCCGAATTTCAAAATATTTGAAAGCTTTAATTATTTTTTAGTTTTGATGAAAGGGTAATTGTTTCTCCAACACATCTCAAGAATTCAAATGCGTAACATAACGTCTTTTGTTAAATTATATGGAGTATTTAGAATATGACCATGTTTAACTAATTCAATTCCAATTGAGTCAAATTTTAAAACGAATTTTTCAATTAATATAATCGACAAACCGAGTTTTTACATGAAAAATAGACTCCATTATTATACACTTATCCATTATTTGAATTCATATAGTTGAATATAAAACAAATTCACAATTTTATTTTGACATGTTTCGCCAGGATATTGGCATCATCAGCTATGAATTTTAAACTAAGTCTGAAAACAAGATATGTAGTAACTATGATCTGCGTCATGAATGTTAGGTGAGGTGTGGTGTGCACAAACTAATACTCTGGGCTTGTTATACGTGAGTACAGAGTATTAAGTTGGTTATAACTCACATATAACCAACTTAAGATACTAATGTGTATCTTGCATTTAGACTTAGTGAAAAGCGCATGTCTGATGATGCTACTGTGCTGGCAAAACATGTCACAATAAAACTGTTTACAAATTGTGCATTTGTTTTATATATAACTATATAAATTCAAATATATATAGTTTAAGTGTATAATTTAATATTATAATGAATCTGCACACGATAAATGCCGAAACTATTTGACTATCTACTATTTTCTATCTTCTATGGCTAGTAATGATATTAGATATATAAGAAATATTACCAAAACTGTTTTATATCTTTATTATAAAAATAAATAAAATTTACCAAGTAGTAATAAATAAAACATAATAAGTATTTGCAAATATTTATAGGTAACATATTATTTCAGTTTTGTAGTTTTAAGGGAATATAAATATTAAAAACAATTTCACACAAATTAAAGACAATAATAACAATATTTGCTTTTAGAATTTGCTTAAAAATGTTAGACATGACATGCAAATTACATACTTAAATGAGGTACTTATTAAAATATTTTAGATAAATACATACTACACATAGTGATAATATAATGTATTTTATAATGGTAAATTGATTATTACAAGATATAACGAAATAGATTTTTAATAAAGTGACAAAATTGTCTGGTCGATCGCATAAATTCTATTCTTTTCATATATGAGGACGCTGGTTTTTAGCATACAAACTGCAGTATATACGAAAAATCTTTCATATATACTGCAAAACCAAAACTGGTATTTGAAGTTTCCTCACTGTCAGCAGTGGACGAATTCTCAGCACTTGGGCAAGGCAGATGGATGTAAATGTTGGCAGACGCAGACGAAACATTTTCTCCAATTGATTCGTCTCTTGTTTTGTTGTTGACAAAAAGCCCAAAAGTGATAGGGGAGGGGAGAGTGATCAAAACCCCTAAACCCTCCCATTACCTACTCCCATGGTTTATTCAGATATAAATGCTCTAAATTAGAGGCTTTTGCTATTAAAATTAGTAAATGAATGCAATATGAGAATAAAATTACATATATGTACACCTAGTAATTGGGATTCTATTTCTAAAATTATTCTTGTTGGTTTGGGTTTCTTTATAGTCTGCATGTTTACAGTTGATTGTTCTTTAATAATAACAAGTACGATGAAAATCAACTATCATCTGAGACAGATTTCAACTAAAAATATAAGACAACCAATTTAATGCAGTTTGTGTTCTATGGAGTTCCACAAGGGCACAGAGGTTTCACGTAGAATCTCATCTAAATATAGAGGTGGCTTTTTTCAAGTTGGTTTTAGCATTATTTGCGGTAAATGTGCTGTGACAGATAAATTTGAGCCTAAGGTTTTGATATAGGCTGCGATATTGTCTAACATCATCTTCAAGGGAGTGAATGTTATTGCTTTTAATTACGTGCCAAAAGGTCTATGAATGAGGCTGAGAAATACGAAATGTTCATCAATAGTTCGTTTTTGTGTAAATAAAAATGACTTAATCCTACAATTAGCCAGGAAATGATGATATGTGTTCAATTAAGGAATATGGAACACCACAGCTTTAAAATTATTAAAATTTAAGTCATTGTTTTTTTAATCTTAATTGAATATTCATTTAGTGCCTTTACTTATTGGTATGTGATTGATAAGTTCTGAAAGTTTAATGTATTCATATAAATTTGTTAAAATAACATTAAAAATTGTACTTTAATAATAAATTATTTTCATACGTTTTATTACTACTGCATTATATAATTATGAATTTGGTTTATTAGTTGTTCGTTCGTCATTTTTATTATATTTTCTATGTCTGATGTAAGCCTTTCGCCTATATTTTGCTTTCTTCGCATTATTTTGTAGATAATCTAGAGAATGTGCATTATTAATAACACTTAAGGCTAAATCTTCTAAAGTTTGAGAGCTAACTGTGGACGCCACATTTTCTGAATAATTAGTTTTTGCCAAGTTTTCTCTATGAGGTGGTACAGTTTTCTTTTTATTAACTTCAAAACTGATTGAAGTTTTATAGCTTTGTGATGTCATCGAATCTTTTTTAGCAGTAACTGTAAATACCTTTTCCGTAGTTATCGTAGGAACTTCAGTTGTTTGATGATCGGTTTTTCTTAATTCTAAATCCTTTGTGAATTGGGTGTAATCAATTATATTTGAATTTGTTGGATTTGCATCAGCTGCTGTATAGAAGTTCGAATAAATAACTTTTGAAGTTTCCGTCGTTTCTAAATTTGCTTTAGTTGTATATTTCATTTCCAATAATTTGGTTTTTTTGAATAAATTTTCTTTGTATTTTCTTCTGTTTGTTTTTCTGATTGGTGGAACGTTAAATACCTAAAATATATAATATTTGATAGTATAATAGTGTATTGACTATGATATTTACAGAAAAGGTGCTTGCTTGTGGATATGAATAAAATTGAATAAGTGAAACTATGTACTGCACTGTGAAACTATGTCCAACAAACAATACATGAACCAACGCGTCATCATAATAATGGTCAAACATGCATCTACAACACTTTTATAAATAATGAAGAGTACAGTGCAGCAAGAGTACTAAAATTGCAAATCAGTGACCATTATCCACAGACAATCTCAATACCCACTAAAAAACGTAACTCATCCACAATTAGACAAAGAGAATACAATGGACAAAACCACTATTTGCTAAACAACTGCTAGAAGAAGATTGGGCATTAGTCTATCTAGCAACCGACCCAAATGAAACGAACGAAGAATTCCAACGTATTTTCCTGAAACATTTCCACGGATCTTTGCCACTAAAAAATAAGAAAACAAAAGACTTCCATATTGATATATCGCAGGAACTAGCTGTTCTTTCTTTCTCTGCTGCCTGGGTGTATTTTTCCAAAGAGTACAAGGAAAAATACACCCAGGCAGCAGAGAAAGAAAGAAAGCGCAACAACATGTACAGGATTAATTTCTCGAACAACAAGCAGAAAACAATTTGGTAAATAATTAACCATGAAACGGGCAAAATGACCAAGAGAATGTTCTTTACAACAATAGGAGAAGATCTATTACCGGATTCGCAATATTACGAAAGACGGAGCTGTAACACTGTACAAAAAGTACCTACCAACGGCTCGTCCCTATACATAGCACCAACATACACAGAAGAAATATTGGAAGTAATTAATCCAAGGCCTAAACAACAAGCCTACCGAAGCCATTTATGGGGTAAACACCAGAACACGAAAGGCGGTTGGTGCAATAATTTCACCTATTCTTACAATATTATTTAACGAATGCATCTGGAATGGTATATTTCCCAATGCGCTCAAAGTTGCAAATGTGTTCCCGATATACAAAAAAGGAGACAATAATGAATGCTCAAACTACCGGCCAATCTCGGTGCTACCATCAATATCAAAAATAGAGTGATTGAGTCAAGCGTTACTTTGTGGTAATCCATGTCGCGATCAATTGTAAGTCTTTTTACTTCGTTATTATCACGTATAGCGCTTATAACGTGGTAACTATACGTGTGGTAACTATACGTATTGTAACTACACGTGGTATACGTGGTAATAACGAAGTAAAAACACTTCCAATTGCTATCAAAAATACTAGAAGAAAGTACTCTACCGAATTGAGGACCACTTCGAAAAGAATAACCTACTCAGCCACAACCAGTTCGACTTTCGAAAAGGCTCCGATTCAACGCACGCCATGCATCATTTATTCAAATTTATTTTTGAATCACTAGAAGATAAGAATAAGTGCAGCTCTACTTTTCGCGATCTAAACAATTTGACCTGATGTCACATCGTCTGTTTCTTGAGAAGATGGAGTATTACGGCTGTCGTGTTATCGCACTACAACTTCTACAATCTTACCTAGATAATCGGAAGCAAGCAGTATATACCAACCGAAAAACTAGTTCCCTAAAAGACGTAACACGCGGTGATTGACAAGGATCGATCCTTGGTCCAGTCTTTTTTATAATCTTAATTAATGATCTACCAGCACATCTAACTTGCCACGTAACCTTGTATGCAGGCGATACAAATATAACTGTTCAGCCTAAAAACAAAACTGAATTGGACGAAATAATGCAAGAGGAGATAGTGAAAGCCAAGTCCTGATTCCACAAAAATCGACTAGTATTAAATGAGGACAAAACGCACAGATGCCATAACTGAAAGTGTAAAATTCGGTGGTCTCCATAAAGACGGTCGGTTAAACTGGAAGACGCATATAGAGAACCTAAGCAACAGACTATCACAAGCAACCTATGCTATACGCAGAGTCGCGAGAACATCCGGAGAACATGCAGCAAATACTACGTAATTTACATTACGAATAAAATTATCTATCTATATTTTTGAAGGTCAAATACTTTAAATCAAACCGCGAATGTCATTCTAGTTGGATTGAGTTAGAGAGTTGAGATTAGATTAAGTCATATAACGGAATTTGGATTTGGTTATTTTTCATTTACATTAATACATTGATTTATGATTATATTATACTAGAATTTATATTATTTTAGTAATAATATTACTATCTTTCTATTGTACATACCTCATCAATTTCTTTTGTATCAATAGAAACTTTTTTCGGTGTTTGAGTAGTGGGACTTTTTACTACAGGAAATAGTTCGACTTCTTTGGTTACTTTACGTTCACCCGTATAACCATTTTCATTCAGTAAAAATGGTTTCGTCTGTCCAGTCGTTTTATATGCTCTTGGAGATTCAGTTGTTACGTATAACTTATTTGAATTGTTTCCATTTTTTCTAGTATGTAATTGTTTATTAATGGAATCTGGATCTTCTTCATCTCTAGGAAATATATCTACATCTTCATTACTGTCTTCCGTTAATGGTCGTACAGAAACATATTGAACTGTTGGTTTTTTATTCGGTGTTGAACTATAATATGTAGTAGATTCTGGTCGGATAGATTTCGACAAGTTTCGTACACTTTCTGATAATTCGGTGGAACCACCTGTATGAGCATTTGTAGTTATTGTACTTAAAGGAAACGTAAGATGATTAAGTGTAGATGGAAATACATATTGTTGTATATTATGCTTTAATGCTGTTGAATCTATCTTTGTAGGCGTTTGTTGATCATAAATATCAGTAAACGGACTAGTAGGAGTTATTTTTTGATAACCTGTGTGAGATTTGTCAATATAGAATGTAGGAATATGATGGTTGGGTCTATTAGTAAATTGGTGTATTATAGTTTGTGGTATTATATGCATTTCTTTATCAGTACTTGTTTTAGTTAGGAATATAACTTTTGTTGGTATTATATGCTCATCTGTTTTAGCAGGCGTACTAGTTTTTACATTTATTTGTGGCTTAGTAATACTGACTGGTTTAAAATGTATACTAGTTTCATTAGTTGGTGATATTGTCGGTTCTGTTACTACACGTTGCTGCTCTAAAATTTCTTTCGCATCACGAGTTGTCGTCCAAAATTGTGTTTGCGACTTTGTACCTAAGGTACTCGGTTGACTTGTTCGTAGTTCACCAGTAAATTGCGGTATATCTTTATATGTGTTGAATACATTTGAAACGTATGTTGATGGTCTTTCTTTAGTCGAGTGCTGAATTACGTTGGGATTATACATTAAGCTAGTTGGTGGTGTAAATTGAGTATCAAGTATTGGATAAAGTGGTTTTGAATGATCATATAGTATAAGAGGTTTTTGTGTTACATGCTCTTTTTGCTCTGTGATCTTATCAGTGAATTCTTGGTTGAATAATGTGTAAGGTAGTAGTTGAGATGTTGATGGTACACTAATGGTTGGTGGAAGAAATGCATATGGTGGCTTTTGTTCTTCATTTACTGGTGGGTAAGATAAAAACGTTGGTTTGGTTAACATTTGTTCTTCATGTGGTAAATTAGTTGGTACAGGTTGAAATGGATATGTTGAGTAGATATCTTTATAAGTAAAAGCTGGCTTTGTTGATAACTGTTGACTGATTACTGTTGGGACAAAACTGTAATTCGATTTTGAGGATATTTGATTAAATCCTGTGCTACTAGTTTTCTCTGATAACGATTTTATTAGATTCTTGTAGATTTCAAATTCCTTATCGTGATAATCAATATCTTGATCGGAGTAAATATCTTGTTGAGGTTTTTGCATATAGTGTGTTGGAACTGCTGGCGGAGGTGGGGGTGGTGGTGGTGGTGGGGGGAGTAATAGATGTGGAGGTGGTAAATTGTTATCGTATTCACTATAAACATTTGTAGGTTCTCCACCTGCTGACGAAGATATATATTTATAGGGTGGTGGCTGAAGAAGATGGGGCAAATCGTGGTGAGGATGCCATTGTGCTGCATTAGTTACATAATGATCTTTATCTTGTTTTTCGTCGTCATATGCGTTTGTCTTTACTACAAATATATGACCTGGCAAACTATAATCAAAATTTCCGGCTTTGGTAACAAAACCTCGGCGGAGTATTGTTGGATTTATCGGAGATATTGTGTATTCCAATTCGTAACGATAACCGTACTTATCATCACGATGTCTGATTCGTTTAACAGACCACAATGCTAATAGTCTTTCCAAGCCTTTGGGCTTGTAAATATCACAATTTCCGCTATTAGAAGAGCACAATTTCTGATGATGACATGCGACACAATCATTCTGATATGCGTCTTGGTTGAATCGAAACCCATCGGGTGTAGCAAATAATTGTCCTCTAGCCAAAACAGCTATATCTCCAAATGGTAAAGGACTTCTCGCATTCTGTGCTAATAAGGACGCTGAATAAAGATTTTCACGTAAATGTGCATCTACATGTTGTCGCTCCTTTTCTCGTTGGAATGCCTGATAAGTAGCTTCACGCAATCCGACATCCCATTCAGTAGGTGGATCGGGATAGAATGACGAACGTCGTTTAAAATCTTTCTGATAACGTGATTCCGGAAAGAAATCTATTATTGCTGTGTTCACCGTGTTGCAGATACAAACTAAAAATACCGATATCTGAAAAACAAATTTAAATACATTTTGTTTTAATTCATCGAAAATTTGTAAATTGTATTATATAAACAGTCACAGATTACTTTTTAACGAAGAAATCAGAAAAGATGTAGTGAATATAAATTACGCAAATCATATTTCTTCCCTCACAATTTCTTTAAAAAGGTAATCAATTCCAGTTAAATAGTATAATCTATAAAACATGTTATTTTCGATATAATTTTTGCTAAATAATAATAACAAATAATTTTAATATACAATAATCACCGAACCTGGTTCTTTTACATTTACAAGTGTTTATTACATAGAAAGTTCTGTGTATTTGATAATTAATTATTTCGTATATTAGTAGTGAGTCTGTCAATTTTGTAATTGTTTCTACACAAACTACATGAGCACAGATTTAAGGATAAAACGATTACAAATTTCAATATACTTACAAATAAGCGTTATGTATGTACGATTAAATATTATCAAGACAAACGAGCAAATAGAAACTTAAATTGTAAGTGGAGCAAGTAGAGACTTAAACAGAAAGTACACAATAGTTTCCTATAAAGCTGGGTGGCACAATACAATATTATAAAAGCATACATACGCAAGGAAAGCAGTGTTTCCCCTATATGAATATACTAGTTAGTGGTGAGCAAGAATTAAAAATAATAAAATTTATTTTCAAGATTGTGCAATACGGCGTTCCGGGCCTACTGTGTGTGCGGAAGTAATTAATCTTAATCAATAAGGTTTTTTCCTCAGGGGCTTTGGACTACTCCGTGTGCGGAAGTATAAAATCAAAGTACTTGAATTCAACAATAGTGTTATGTGGAAACACGTGTACATACTGGAAATACATTATCTAAAGCAATTACTCATCACAAAGGATAGTATAATAAGCGAATTAAAAAATCAGCTTAATAACCTTAAATTTACAATAAAACTGCTTGATAGCCATCTAACGCAGAAAACTATGATAAAGCAGATAACGAGAACCCCGATAGTCGACAGCAGACTGATCAAAACCGTAAACAAAATACTACCTCGACACAAAAAAAGAAAAAAAAGTCATAAAACGCATAAACAAAATAATTCGATAACTAATAATAATGATAAGAATAAAAAAATAAACGATTCGAGTGTTGTGCAATAGAAGTAAGCCTAATGTGTTAAGGTGTTTCGTTCTAATCGGTGTTTATTGCCCGCCTAATATTCCAATTAAAGTAATATGTGAGTCACTAACTTCGTTATGTGATCAAATTCTTCTCGAAAACAAGCCTGCCGTTATTTGTGGTGACTTTAATATTAGAAAGTTCCACACATAAAAGTGTGTTTGTGGATATGCTGAACTGTTAAAATTTATAGGACTCAAAAATATCTGAAAATTCCAAAACTTGTCTGGACAATTTTTTCATCAGCGAAGGATTGTAGATCGGTGCTTACCTAGATCGCTAAACATAAATTGTTTTCTGTCTGATCATTGTGCTCAATTAGCTGAATTCAAAGTTGAAATATCTAAGAAAACAAATCAGACTATTTACCAAATAAGACGTTTTAGTGATGAATAACATGAAATCTTCTCATAGCAGCTATGCCAAATGAACTGGAGTTGCGTACTAATGTCAATGTTACGCTCAATAAATTTTATACTATCTTTAGTACTACATTTGGAGCAGATGAAAATAAGGAATAAGCCTTTCAAAAGGTTAACTCCCTATTCACTGAGGATCTGCATGAACTCAAATCAAAAGTCTCCTTTTATCATGAGCTCAGTCAACAACATACATGTTCCAAGATTGAATTCATTAAATACAAT
>WYDF02295179.1:0-15968 GCA_009867245.2 Adranes taylori | reverse complement strand
AGCCATCAGCTTAGGTAACACGCCACAGCTCAACCGATCAAAGGAGCAGCCTAATTTCCCAGAAAATTCGCATAAACGGAGAAATACAGGCCATTGATCCTCAGACGCGATTTTGAGTTTTTGTCTTTGGATGTGCTATGAGAACCCATTCGTGCCCATCCAAAGCTTTAATTCTGAAATAATACCTAATAAATTTCATTTGATCAGCGAGAACTATCGCAGCCATTAACTGATCTGATCTTAAAGTGCTATAGCTAATTTTCAAATATTCAATCAACATATTAAATATAGGAATCAAGTAAGAAAAAATTAAATTCTGCAAAGTAAAATTCAACTTCTACGAAACGATAAAAGGTTAAGTATCCGACGAGACATCTTCTGCTGAATGTTTATATTCCCAAATAACTATCAGTTTCTTCTACTCTTATTTGCATACTATTTTGGTATCCTTGGTATAATGGTATCCTTGATGTCGATGCCAGATATGGAGAGTAACCCGGGACGAAGACGCTAGCTAGAAAGCACCGACCATTCGAGAGTACAAAGACATCACCGACGCCAGTTTAAGTAAAAAGCCTCTTACCATAATCTTTCAATGCATTTCAACACCTGCGCGCATATCTAAGAAAATACTACCACAGCAGCGCATCGTTAAAGATAAAGTTCGAACTGCATCCACGAATTATTCAACCAAGATTTATTTATTTAATCCAGTAATCGTCGACAATTGCAACTTCAACGCCGTTGGTACTCATAGCTGAACAAACAATACAATAAAATATGTACAATCACATTTAGTCAGTCACACGTTATTTGCTTTATTTTTTAATGGAAGAAGGAAACTGGATCAGCCTAACAAATTTTGTATTATATTTATAATCAATATTATTGTCAGTCTTTTAAAATCGGGCCTCGAGTCATATATTTGCAGTTATAAATTCTAGAACAATAAACTATTCTATTTAAACTTGTTATTGCCTTCCTGTGTTACTCATATAAGAAATTAAGTACTTTATTTTAAGAGTTAAGAACAAACGAATTCCTAACCCAACCCTGAATCTCATGCAAGAGCATTTATTTTATGTTACAAACAGAATAAAATATAAAAAGCAGTATAGTAGTTATAAACAAACCAAGATCCTGCTTTTATTAGAACAATTAAGCCTATAACAATATTCTGCAGACAAAAGTTATTATTTTAAAGACTACTGTTAGGAATTAAGTTAGGATTTAAGTAAGAAACTTTCGAAATTACTTTTCTTATTGTTCGATTTGACAAAGTTGTTAATTAGGACGACCTTTATTGCAGTAGGAGAGCTTTATAAAATTCGTCATGATTTTTGTCCAACGTGAGAAAGTATCAAAATGACAAAATAAGTTTTTAGAAAGGAAATCCTTCGGATCGTGTCACTTTAGACTTGTTAACTTGAGTAAAATCGATAATTCGAAAGTTTGGAACATTTTGCGCAAGTATTTCCTCCCTTGAAAATCTTATTAGTATCAAACATAATTTCATTTATTATTCCAACATACCAAGTCGATCGCAATTTATACTTAACTACACGCAATCACACCTCGCTTAAATGTTAAACATTTTTTTTTATTTATCGCCTTTCTAATTGTTATTTCATCGGATATACTTATTTATATATCGAGTGACGCGTTTCGATCTATCAGGACCATCAACTGAGGGTGCTGATCGATTATTTTCTTTTCTTGTCTTACACTTATAAAATTTTTATGTCGTATTCTTCCTGCCAATGTTGCCATCTTAATTTGTTTACTTCTATTTTTATTGCTGTTAGGTGCTTCTTATTATTGGAACAATTTGAGTGGTTGTAGTTGGATATCTAATTTACAATTTAGTTGTTTATTTACAAAGTTTCCAGTAATTTTATTTTTATATATTTCTACATTTTTATTTATATATACTTCAGAAAATAGTTTGCTGTATTACATTCTTGTGCATGATAATAGAATAATTAAAATTCGGGCAATTAGGAATTCGAGTAATATTAGTAAAGTCTGGGTAACTATTTGTTTTATAGATAGGTATAGAGTATCTTTAGAACCTATTTGCAGAACTCATCGCGACCCTGCTTATTAGATTTTAAACTTTTTAACCAGGATCCAAATCGCATTTACAGTATTGTGTAATATGTTTTTATATGTATTTGAATTTCCTCGAATATCAAAATTAAATAATAAGTAATCATTTCTTTAAATTTAAATACATTTATAAAATGTGTAATAGTGCTGTTCTGCATTAATTATTTTGTGAACGTTTCAATAAAATTGTTATTGAAAATAGGTTTAGTAGTTTTTAACAAATACGAAATAAATTAGTCTTTTTTATTACAAAACATTTGGAAATTGCAATTATATGCTGATCTATAATTGCAATTTGCATTCAGGCATAAAATGATTTTATAAGTTAACATATCAAAACTTTCTGACTTAAGTTCTTCAATCATAAATCATGTATTCACACTTAAGTCATTTATAAACATTAAACTTTTGTATTTCACCGATTTAGTTGTTTAACTAATGGATATAGTTTTATAAATAAACATTATTAATTTCAAAAGCCCAACTTATATGCGCTCATATCAAAAGTTAAGAATCCTAACCCACAAAACTCTCGCAGAAGCGGATTAATTTAAGTTGATCCTTCAACATATTTGGTCATAGGTCAACATATTGGTGTCAGGAGCTTAAAAATTTTTGATTTTCAACGATTAGACCTATTGGAGTCAGGTGTGTTCAACATTTTTGATTTTCAAAGATCCAACATATTTGGTACCAGGTTTTTTCAAGATTTTTCTGATTTTTAAAAATTAGGGTGTTATGCGTATGAATCAACTAGGGTTCTCATCACAAAAGAGAATATAATTTATCAGTTTCATTCGATAAGTTCAATAAAAGTCTATCTCGTTAGCAACAAATGTATAGCAACAAGTTTTGTCGCAATAAAGAAAATAAAATAAAGAGAACGGATATAGGTGCAGATACAGGAATAGCAAAATAACTTGCTACTTGGTGGCGAGTTTGGAAATCATCAATTGTACTCAGAAGAAATAAAACGCTGGGGCTCGTGTTTCCCAACTCATTGTCGAAGAAATACATAAAATTTTAGAATGCAATATCAAATTTTACTTATGTAAGATATTTTATTTAATTTTTTGCTAAATTTAGCGTAAATTTAAAAAAAATTTTGCAATTATTGTTGTCATTATTTTTTTATAGACATTTAAAATTTTTTACACATTTAAATTAACGTTTAATTTTTAACATTTAAATTTCGACATTTAATATTTACAATTTTCATATTTTTTATGTGAACATAACAGGAAGTGCGAAAAATGCCTAAACTAAACGTTGAACATGCATTAAAAATTATCCACGAATTTAAGGGTAATAGATCCGAATTTCACAAATTTTTATCTTGCTGCGAAATTGTAAATGCCGATATGGCAAATGCGACTGACGCACTGCTTTTACTCAATCTTATTTAATCAAAATCATCTGGTCCAGCTTATAACCAAATATAGAATTTTTAGAAAATCGTTCTGTAGCGCAAATTCAATCAGATTTTATACGTTGCCGTCAGCAAACAAATGAAAACGTTCGATCATTGGGTAACAGGGTAGAAAAGTTACTAAATGATTTAAATGATGCTTGTATTACGTCAGAGGGAGAAAATTTTTCTAGGGTAATAATTAGTTTAATTGAAGCCGCGGTCGAAGAAGAAAAATCAAACCAATTAAGTAAAACTAACACTTCTAATAATAAATATTTTGCTAGTAAATACAAAGACTTTGATAAACAAAATAGATCTAACAATAAATAGTTTAAAAAAAATACGATTATTGTAATAAATCAGAGCTTTTAGATTCAGAATGTTTTCAAAAAAAAATCTAGATCTATAAAGTCTGAAAATATACCAACTTATCATAAAGCACAATTGAAATCTAATGTGAATGTAAGTAACTTATCATGTGCTTATTGCAAAAATTCTGCTCATCACATTAGAGACTGCAGAAAATATCAATTGTAATCATTCGGGAAACGAGTTAGGTGCAGGAACGTCGAGGGTGGTTCCACGTATACTCAAATATAGAATCTTCCGAATCTTGTGAACCAATTTGAGAATCTTCAAAATTTTATTCCCGTCATCGCTTTTTGGATTCCGTAAATGTAGAGAATGCATGGACTGTTTAACAATTTTATACAGTAACTTAAAGAGGAGTTTAAATAATAGAGAATGCTGCATTTGTGTATTTTTAGATATATGCAGTGCCTATGATAACGGACGTCAAGTCGTTTATTTTGTGTTCTATTCTTCAGAAACTGGGCCTTCCCCATCAATTCATCAAACGAATTCATAATTTAATCGCTTTTAAAATTTATTTCCTTATTTCAATGTGTCATCGCGTTTTCCTGGAATTTCTGAATCCGTTGAAGAGCTTCAGTTTTATTAAAGACGGATGCTCTCATCTAACATATTCCATTATTCTGTTTCATTTGCAGTTATAATTACCTTCACCACCATCGGGCAATAAATTTAATATCACCAAATTAATGGTGGGCACAGATTTCCATTGGACATATTTTGAACATTAAATTGAGTCCTTTTTAACTTACACGAGTCCTTTACTTCTAACAATACTTCTGAAATATATTTTTTAAATTGAATCATTTTTAATCTATTTTCACGCATTTTCTACTCGGTAAACAAACAATCATGCGAAAATTGACATTCGTAACGGCAAAGGGAGTACAGCCAGTCATATTTTTGCGACCAGCCAATCAGAGCTGCGCTTTTGCGTCTAACACACAACTGTATTGGGAATAGAAATCTCGTGGTAGACTCATGGGTACAGGACGTTAGATTAGATTGAGTTACGTAAATTGATTCTTATTTTTTTTCGTCTCAAAAACAAACATGTTTTAAATCTCGTATTTTAGCCATTAACTGCTGTGTAGGTTACGTAAGAACAACCTTACGTAACCCAATCTAAAATAACCTAATCTGCTGTACTCATGAGCTGTGAACACTACTCTATATTACTAATTGGAAAGGAATCACAATGCATAGAATTCGTCGCAAAACCATAATTAGGAAACCGATGTGTTTGTGGTATTTCTATCTTTCTCTAAGACATGCCAAGTAAATCAATTAAAATCAGTTCAAACAGAAATGTTTAAATGTTTTCATCTTAATTACGTTACATGATAAGAAGGGAAGTGAAGTTTATAACAAAGTAAATGAAGCAAAATCAAACTAAGTACCTAAGGCGAAGAAAAATGTTTTAAAATTATTTATTTATGTAAAAAAACTCCGATGAGCTTCTGAATATGTTTATTTTGATTAAGGTCAAATTTTGAATGTAACAAAGCATTACAAGACGAAGATTTATTAAATACAGTAGTTGGAATGGACGATTTGATTATGGAGATCAGGGCTTTAATTAAGTGTTGCATTGAAAATGAGAATGCTTTTATTAATTTCCCTTGTACGAAAGGTATAATTCTATATGGACATGCCGGAACAGGGAAAACTCTCATAGCAAATTCTCTTGCGAGGTCATTTAAAACAAAATTGGTATATATTAATGCACCTCAGTTATACGCTACAGATTCAGTAAGTGTGGAAGAAAATTTGAGAAATACGTAACCCAATCTAAAATAACCTAATCTGCTGTACTCATGAGCTGTGAACTCTACTCTATATTACTAATTGGAAAGGAATCACAATGCATAGAATTCGTGGCCAAACCATAATTAGGAAACCGATGTATTTGTGGTATTTCTATCTTTCTCTAAGACATGCCAAGTAATGCAATTAAAATTAGTTCAAACAGAAATGTTTAAATTTTTCATCTTAATTACGTTATATGATAAGAAGGGAAGTGAAGTTTATAACAAAATAAATGAAGCAAAATTTATAGATAAACTGTATAATTTAAAACCTCAAAAAATTAATAAAGACAAACGTTAAAACGTAATTAAAAACAAACTATAGGAAGATATTACACAATTTTCAAACAAAACGTAAAAAACAGAATAAAACATCTCTGCATAAACGATCGATTTCAACAATTTCATAACCCATAAGTTAGCGTTAAATTCAACTACAATGAGCATTTACGTTTGTCATGGCTGATATTCTTTAACTCTGATTGGCAGGAGCATGAGCAATTTCTAGACTCTCGTTAGCAAAGCTGTTGGGTTATTCTAAATCAATTGAAATCGCCATATTGTATCGAAGTTTTGACATTTTACTATAATCAGTAAGACGTCATTACTTTTCAACTAGAAGTTAATTCAATTATCAAATTAGGTTGAAAAGTTTATTTCAACGTTGAATAAGACGAGTACGTATGTGTTTGGAGTACTTTATGTATGTATCACAGCATTTCGTAGAATTCTGGCAGCTAGTACCAGCATCATAATTCAAGCTTTTTTGTGCATTTCGTAGCATTAAAAAAGTATATAAAAATTTAAAATGGCTTTATTATTGGGTCGATTATTAATTATTGATAAAAACGACAAAAAAATTGAAACTGACGTTATGTAATTTCGATGCAAAATAAGTTGGTTGAAACGAATTAGAATAACCCTGCTGATTCCATATCTAAGGTTAAAAGCGCATTCGAAATATTTGTAATTGAACTACTTATAAGCCACACGTGACATCTGAAAATTTAAAGGTTATGTTTTTGAATTTTTCAACTTAGATTTTATCGCAGAAAGAAACACTGCTTTAAATGGAAACTCCTAAACGTGGAAAAACTAAAACTTTATGGAGTCAATGTGATTTATGTAGTGCAAGTATACTGCCCAAAGATGAAGACATTCATTCATCGAATTGCCCTCCATCAGGAGAAAACATTGGTACTCACTATTTTATATTATTACAAAGATTTTACGGTAAATGTGGTATTATCTCCAATGAAGGTATAAAAGGACTTTCTGACGACGATAAAGATAATATTGTTTTCCTTAGTGAGTCCGTAATAAAAATTTGCAAACTTTCTATTGGAGACACAGTTATGATAAGATACGGTAGCAACGATTATGCTAAAATTGTGTGGCCTAAAAACGAAAATAGTCTTATATCAGCGTTGTTTACTAAAAATAGTAAGTAATAATTTTAATCGGTATTTAGTAAATTAATATAGTTATAATATCTCACGAACAGTTCCAGTTTGTAAGTGCTATTTATTCATAATGCAGGGTGACCAAATGTATTAAGACTACAACGCAATTGATAGAAAGGAGATTCTTAGCGCTACCATTTTGCTTAGAATTAATGATTTCAATATCATATGAGGACTATAATAGGTTTCTGTTTTTATTAACTTTTCCACAGGTTTTGAAACAATGCAGATGAAACCGGATGATCCAATTTGTGTTACAAGTATGACAGAAAATATAACTAAAGCCTCGCAAATGTATATTGTGTTTCTAAATGCTCCTGTTTCTATGGATTTAACCGATGGATTAAAGAGTCGTATACATAAATATTTAGATGGCAAATATGTGACCGTAAATAATATATTTAATTTACTATATTATGGCAAAAAATTGAAATTTAGGATTAAACATATTGAAAGTAGTGCAGATGTAATACAAAATTTAGAAAAATTGAAAATAAATGACGAAATTGATGTACGATTTTTTGAGATTTATCAAAAAACTGACATCGGTATGTTTAAGTAAGTATTCATTCTTTAAATTAATGAATTAACTTGTTATTCTCTTTAAATTGTACGTACCTTAAAAATAGAAGTGTTTAGAATTGGAAGATGAAAGGTGGTTTACTATAGAATTCAGAACATATTATACTCGGGATAAGGTCTGAGTGAAGCATTGCGATATAGCGGGCGTATTTTGTACTATATTACGCCAAGCACGGATCAGGTATTTTAACCGATTTTCATAACTGCCGCTAATGCGCGGATCGGGTAAAAATATTTTTTGGTAAACAAAGAATATTACCGCCTATGAATTAAAAATAAACTATATTTAGATTTTAATCTATTAAAAATTAATAATATATCAGTGTTTAAATTTATTATACTAAATGTCAGAATGATATATGCATTACTCAGTTTGCTGTTTATATTCTTTGCTTATAGTATAGTGTGGCTAAATAATCACGACTGTTAGTTGATTTTCAGTCACGAAATTGTTTTTTACTATATGTCTTTTATCTATACATTCATATAATAAGGAATTTATTTAGAAATAATAAGGCAGCAAGTGTTCAGTCTAATTTGAACCTTCAAACCGTACGGTATAAACTGTGAAACTAAAAAATTTTGCAATGTCTGAGTTGCCGTAGTAGTTGCCGACCACTCCTTCTGGACTGCCGCCTGGACCTATTCCTGAATCACTTTAAAATGGTACCCGTTCCGCGCAGCGGTATTTTGGGGTCTAGCGCAAATAGTTTGGTGATTTAACAGGTATCATTTGAAAATCCAAAATGGCGGTTGACAACTAACCGGTGTGTGTTTGAAACATGGTACAGTGGCGGGAAATTTGAATTTTTTAATATTTGAATTTTGGGACTGGGAGTGTTATGACCTTAACTCAACTCGTTCTTCACGCATTCATGTATGGGGTCTATCATAAATAGTGGCACGCTTTTGCATTTGATATATGTCAGGGTTGTGCGACAGGGTCTTTTTGTGGCCCACATTTTGAATTTTGGTAAAAGTGCTGAGATGCTACAGGGTTTCCAAAGGAAAATAATATACAGGGAAGTCCAAATTTTTTGAAAAAATCTATTAAAAATATTGAAATGCGGTTAGCACCAAAACCAATATGCTGATAGGACACACCTGGTCACTTCTCGGACATTTCTAGGGCACACCTGGACACTTCTATGACACATATGGACACTTCTGGAACATATCTGAACACATTTGATTATCATGCATGTTTGAGGTTATGTTTGATTCTTCTTATATTTATTTTACGTAGACCTTCTTTCGCCTTGGCAATACCGTGACCTATGTCCAACGTTATGTTTTATCTGTACTAAGTATTTTTGTGTCTGGTATGCCTGCTGTCAAAAGCCGATAATACAGATCCCTGTCTACTGTTTATCGATTAGCTCCAAGCATTTAACACTAGGTAGCATATGCTCTTTGTAATACATATCTTATATTCCTTAAATTGTGTAATAAACTTTTATAAAAATTAAAAAATATATATAAGTTAGTAGGTTATGTGTCCGACGTTGCCCGGGTTTTAAGGGTTAGGGGGCTTTTTGCGGGTATTAGTACGGAAGAGACCATCACCCAGTCGCGACTTTTGGTGATGCCAATATAATTTGACTCTTATATTTTAAAAAGTTAAGGCTTGGTTGTAAAGTGTAAAGTGTAAAGTGTAAAGAGTGTGTTTAAAAGGGTAGTAGTACAGGGGAAACCACCATCATCGTAAGTTGTAGGATGCAAAAAGTGTTTTTGCCAATTTTGGTGTTGATTTCTTGAACGGTTTTGAATGAGTTTAGTATAAACATTTGAACTTTATATTTTTATATAGCTAAAACATTGTGTAATAAACTCAATGTTTCTTGACCCGCAAAAACTTAGTAAAAATTTAAAAGGTATTTTTACCCGATCCGCGCATTAGCGGCAGTCGAGACAAAAATACCCGGCAGTCAGGTAAAAATACCCAATCCTCGCATAATGTGTTAACATTGACTAGTGATCAGTCTTTTAATACTATATGAGCCTTTGTATTTAAAAATTCACTAATTGTTAAGACTTTTGTTTCTTATTAGTTTTTATCAGTTTTCTCACATCTTGTCTGAAATTTACCTTCGCCGGATACACTTATTTTGATTAAGAAGACATTTAGAAATCGTTTCGGATTTCTATCTTTGTCGAATGGATGGAAATTCGAAACAAAATCAAGATAACTAAATCAAACTAAGTACCTGCGGCGAAGAAAAATGTTTTTAAATTATTTATTTATGTAAAAAAACTCCGATGAGCTTCTGAATATGTTTATTTTGATTAAGGTCAAATTTTGAATGTAACAAAGCATTACAAGACGAAGATTTATTAAATACAGTAGTTGGAATGGACGATTTGATTATGGAGATCAGGGCTTTAATTAAGTGTTGCATTGAAAATGAGAATGCTTTTATTAATTTCCCTTGTACGAAAGGTATAATTCTATATGGACATGCCGGAACAGGGAAAACTCTCATAGCAAATTCTGTTGCGAGGTCATTTAAAACAAAATTGGTATATATCAATGCACCGCAGTTATACGCTACAGATTCAGTAAGTGTGGAAGAAAATTTGAGAAATAAATTTTCCGAAGCTATGTATCAAAATCCATCGATCATTATTTTCGATGATATTGAAAATTTATGTCCGGCAAAAAATACGAAACTCACTGAAGTAGAGAAAAGAATTGCATCATCTGTTTTAACAATGGTGGACCAAATTTATGATAAGAAAGATTTGAAAGTATTCATGATAGCTACTTCAGGTAAACTAGAATCAGTCGATGTTAACTTAAGAAGATGTGGTCGATTTGAAAGAGAAATTGAAATTTCTGTACCCAACCCAAAAACAAGGTATACTTTAGAATTAATTACGTAAATTTACATTTAAATTTAGAAGAATTTTAGCTATACATTTTGTTTGATTCTTTTATATTGTTCCTGATTATTTTATTAAAAATTAATCTGATGTAATTAGAGGAAGGTCTATTGAGGTATGAAAGGTTTATTTAACTAACAATTTTTCCTTTAAATTTTTTTGTATTCTTAGCACTAAAATTTACTTGTATAGAAGATGTATGTACTTATTTATCAGCAATTTCTTATATTGGAACAAATATTGTCCAATAATTATGAGGGTAATTCTCTGTAAACTTTGCAACATTAAATCGGTTCTATTCATTCCATTTTATTTTACCATTTATTATTATAGCATTAGTTCTTATTCACTTAATAGTTCTTCATCAAGCTAAATCAAAAATCCTATTTTAACCATGTTTCTAATCTTTAACGTTAATTTAATTTTAATTTAAAATAATTAGTTTTATAATTAATATCATGCTTTTATAATTAATTTTGAAATAATTAAGGTAATATGTACATTAAAAAGCTAGTTATTTTTATATATAATGCTTATAAATTATATATTTAAATCATAGATTCAAGATAATATCAAAAATATTGGAATCTGTATCAAATAGTTTATCGGAAACATGTATCACAGACTTAGCAAATGCTACGCATGGATTTGTACCTGCTGATTTGAAATCACTTTGTTCATATGCTGTTCTTCAAGCTATACAAAACTCGAAAACTACAATAAGTTTTGAAGATATAAAGTTTGGTCTGACAAGAGTTAAACCTAGTGCAATGCGAGAAGTTCAAATTGAAGTAAGTTTCGTTATAAACTTGTTTTATTCGATCTTATATGATCAAATGCTCATGCTGTGATGTACTTTCGTTTGACTTTCAGAACATGAAATCAGCCATCTATGTAATTTATTCTGTAGACGCTCCAATTTAACCGACTGTCCATTTAGATTCTTAGACATTTAAGCTGGTGAATGAGTTCTTGTCTCATTCAACTTTTTCATTAAATGTCACTAAGGAATATGTTAGGAGGGAAGTTCCACAGGAAATTCTTTGCCCTGCACGTTTCAACATTTCTATCATCGTTCTATCTGCACTTATCCAATCAGATATTGTCATTTGATTTATCCATAATTTTTACATCTGATTGATTATCTGATTTATACAGAATGTCAACGATATATCCATAATATTTAGTAAGACAGGATTGTTAGTAAGACAAAAATCTCAATCGCGTTATTATCAACTGATTCATTAACGTAAATATTTTTAGTGAAACATTTACAGCTCATTACCCGGCGAATCCATCAAATATGTCACATGTGATTTTCGATGGGTTAGGCGTTAACCACCCTCGACCACACGATGACATGGGGGAAGTTATTAAATTTGTACCAAGCGGTTCAGACCTAACACCACCCCAAAGTTTGGGATCGACCTAACTTAATAATCAGTAAAGAAGATACTACTTATCCCTGAAGAGGATCCTGGCGTGTAGTATCGTATTAAGTACCAAATTAAGGGGATCGCTAGCTGATGGCTAAGCTTTGGTACAATGAAGTAATTATAGTTAATAACTCCTAATAAGACTAGTCGTTATCTTTGGATAGGCGTGAACAAATAAAAGAGTACGTAACTTTTACTCTGTATAATGAAAGTAATAAAAGGATTACTAATAAAGAATAGATCATAAATGAAAAAGTTCCGCTTAATAATTAATAAAACTCAAGAGTAAACAACAGGTAAATAAACATGCACGAATAATATATGGAAAATATAGTTCATCACATAAAATAATAAATCAATGTAGCAAAGTTACGATAATGTTTAAATAAAGTTTACAGATCTACTCACATTAGTCATAGTAGGTAGTCATAGATGCAGTTAACTTCTGATGATCGACACGAACTACCTTGGCAATGTAGTCTTTTTAAATACAGGCGAGTCAGGATTTCTTTTAATTAACTACGTGAGGTCTCTACTAGCGTTACGTTACTAATCGACCTAACTCATCATAAACTTATTCTGACTGAACCCGACTCACTAGGGTTAACAGTACCTAGTCACCTTTACTACTTAACCAAATCTATACTAATCAAGGCTCTGCTATGATGTCTGCTAGAAGACTACTTTGATATCTCCTGCAAGGCTCTAAGACTCTACTTCTATACTTCAACCGACCTAACACCCGCTCTGATAATTATCCCTTATCAGCTGTTACTGTCTAGTGATTTACCGTTTTACTTTCTTTTTAACTACTCTCTACTGCTATATTTCTACTGTTATATTAAAGGCTGTTCATGTACGTCTTCGTGGTCTCTCCCCTTCTACCTGTGAGCCCTCTACTAATTAAGCCTTGCCTAAATTGTCTTTTCTGCCGGCCATATTTGATTCACCTCCAATACTGACCATCACAATTAACACATGCATACACGTTTTGCTAGTGTCATCATTATTACTGATCGATTATTTATTTATCAAATTACTAGTTATTACTTGTTCATCAAATTACAAATTACTTGTTAATCAAATTACTAAATTGACTAGTTATGTGCTATATTTCGCCCCTACTTGTATTTTGCACATTTAATATAACTGACCTCATAATTTTTGCAACCTAGTATTGTCTAATAGTGCAATTCTATCATCGCTTGAAAACTGCTAACTAATGATTCTTATAATGCAATGCTAACGTAGCCGTTATGTGAGTATCTTACACAAATGTTTGTACTTTATGGTTCTTCTCAGGCCAATGCTAAAACTCTCAGGCTAAAGTCAATAACTGTTTTAGCTGACGCAACTTCCTGCCTCAATTACAATTCTACATTTAGCAATTACTGTTTACCTTAATAAGCGTTTCTCTGAATCTAGCCGTCTTTGATTTAAATTGATGACTTTCTTTTCTTTTAATTTATAAAACTATATCCAGTAGGATCTCTTTTATGCGATGACGAATCCACTCGTTGCAATATTGTAAATGCCAGAAAGTAGTTTAAGTCGAATGATCTCTTTGATTTAAACAACAATCTGGCATTTCCAACATTTAATGAATCGGTAGAAAGTAGTAGTCAAGGAAATGAATGTATGACTAACTGGTGTAACCAAAACGGACTACAAGTAAATAAAAAAATGCTCGAATGATACCATTCTACACAAAAACATGACCATCAACAAAAGTCTTATAATCAGACATCGGCGGGCAAGTATCCGAAGTTAGGAGTTGGTGTTAGGCGTTAGGTGTTCGATTGGACTAAAAATTAACATGGCAAACTCAAGTTCATACATTAAGAATATTCTGAGAATATTCTAACAATATATGTCATCTACATCGAGTGGTTTACCAAACACAAACCGAAAAGGGCACTACTCAAGAATTGATTCATGAGCGCAATACTAGGCGAAAAGAGGTACTATATATATAGCATTTCAACGCCTGACTATTACACAGAGAGGAGCTACATACATGGTCACAAAATATTCTAACGCGATGTTCCAAGCAATAAAAAATATTACCAATCTTAAAACATTCAAAAGAAAATTACAGAAGGATCTTTGCAGCAATCCTGTATATAATTTAGAATTTTAAGCAATAACTGAAATCGATTTTGCCTGACGTGTTCAACAATCTATACCTTAGTCCTTAAGTCCATGTATTATATAATGTTTAGTCTCGAGGATGTGCTGTATATATTATAGAACAAATAAATAAATAATGAATCAGTCAATGTTAGCGCGCTTGAGGTTTTTGTCATACTAATTATAGATATATCGTAGGGATACATAACAATATCTGATCCGATAATTGGAGGAGATCGTGCTTCGAAATTTTAAGCAACAATATATACGACCTTGAATTCCGCATTATTAAGTTTCAGAGCAATATATCATTCGATATTGTCGTCAAAACGTGAGGTTACACGCCCTTCATTAAGCATTGCTCGTGCTTTGCGTAACATGGTGAACACAATTCATTAAATATTGCAATGTGTTGTGTTTATGAAGAACATTTGTAATCCTGTCACGTATTAAATTTTTCGGTATTTTTGAGGCTACTGGTAGAAGAGATATCGAACTATAGTTGTTACAACCTTTTATTATAAATTGGTATTCCTTTTACTAGCCTGAATGTATTTGAAAACGTTTCGGTTCTTATACAGTTACAGAATATTTATGTACGATAAAAGCTGCACTGATTTTTTACATTTTTATCAAAAAGTTGAAAATATCTCTAGACGTTTTATTTTTCTAGCTAATTATGATTGATACAAATTCTGTTTTACAAATCTGCCACGTAGGGAGTGTACTTCCTTTTGATGTTTTAATATTTGCAATGTTTATCGTGTTTGAGTTTTTGCGGCTTGTATTTTCATTAACTTCTCTGGATTGTGCGGTCTAAAATTTGTTGATGTTTTTGCATAAGAGTTTAAGTTCCCTTGTTATTGTGTTGTGACTTTTGGCTGCTGTGTTTTATATTTGTACTAAATTGTAGTGTTTTAATTAAAAGCTGAGATTTCTAGATATTTATGAATGTGTTTAGAATCATTTAGTTTCAGCTTCAGTTAATGTCAGCAGATTCTTTTGCTTCATATTTATTTTGGAGTCCTGTTATTTATTTGTGTTTTAATAATTATATAATTTATTGCCTGAAAATTACAATTGTCACATAGAGACAATATAATACATTGAAATATGAAATAATATTAATTTCATTACGTAATAAGTACATCATTAATAACAATAAATAGATATAATATGACATAGTAAATTTAATAAAAAGGCAATGACTAGGTTACATGTACACTTGACTAGGTTAGATACAGAACATTTAAATTAAGGCACATATTCGTATTAATCTATGGATAGTACTCACACAAGTCTTCACACTACGTGTGCAAGTTGTGCGTGTGTGTAGTGGCAGTGGTCGGTTTTAATGCTTCATGTGCTGTTCAGAAATTAATTTATTGTACACTATGGGTTTGATGAGAAATAATCTTTTGTCACTCCTTTAAACCTTTTCGCGCATATAATTTTAGAACTGCTGGGGCAAATGATTATATAATTTGATTGTCATTGCACTGGCTGACTTTTGGAATAATGTTGAATTGTTTGTCGGCATAAACAGTATGTTGTATTGTGCGCTCGTAGGCTGACATCTCTGATTGTTTTTTTTTGTTTCACGTAGGAAGTGGAGAAACCTTCAAAAGGCGAAGGATCACAAAAACTCCACTCCCTGTTGGGATTGTATAATGTTGGGAGATTGGTGAGTTTGTTTAAAGGAGGCTTTAGGATTTATCATCCTCTTCAGCCTGGAACTGGTAATTAATGGAATGTTTTTAGAATTATGGTAAGC
>WYDF02295168.1:0-15972 GCA_009867245.2 Adranes taylori | reverse complement strand
TGGTCTCTCATATATGATTCGCAATTTTCGATGATTGCTTGCTTAATTAAGAACAACTATTATAATAAATTTAATGATAATGAAAATAGGTAATGTGTGCTTAGTATTATCATATTAATATTAAGAGCCTTCATAGCAAACTACTTAGCCTTTGTAAAGCGCTTGATGATTTTGAACCAACTTTTGTGGTAATATCGGAACGCTGGTTATCGCTCGAGTAGCTTGAAAGGGTACATTTGAAAAATTATTCCTTAGTGATTGGTTTCTGTCGAACTCAAAATACTCATGGTGGTGGTATGGCAATTTTCAAGCATAGTTCCTGGACCACTCCAGTTTGAATTCGATACGACATCAATAATTTATCAATTCTTAACGAATTTGTGAATGTTGTGCTCTGGAATTCACTATGGATTCCACTAATTTGGTTTTCCTTGGCGTGTACTCTCCACCAAGGGTGAGTATTGATACAGTCTGACCACGTATTCTCTGCATTGAGTTGTGCGTTTTCAAGGGAGAATCAAATCATTTTAGCGGGTGACACTAACGTGGATTTACTACATAACAGTTTTAAAAATAAGTATTTTATCGATAATTTGTCATGTTATAATCCTATTATAACATGACACCTTTCTAGTACCAACCACAGTTACTGCAACGTCTGCTTCATGTATTGATAATATTTTTATAAGCAAAGAATTACACAGTAACATTCACAAATTTGAAATTGTAGAAAAAAATTTATCTGATCATCATGCGCAGTTTGTTGCCATTAAACAAAGTTTGTTGCGTACAAGGAAAATGAGGCGTAAGAAAGAGCACTTCTCTTGTCAGGAGTTTCTCCAACGAAACTCTCAATGATTTTAACTCGAATCTTTCACTTTCAAATAACTCTTTTTCCTACAAAACTATAAGGAATGTTGAGAATAGAGCGAAGGATAAAAAGTATAACTTATCACGTGAACTTCTTGAATTAAGAAATAAAGCATCCTTTCTGTATGACATGAGTCCAACCTTTCCTCAATTTAAGAATGATTTCCAACACTGGAATAATCTCTTATCACGCAAAATTAAAAGAGACAAAGTGTACCAACAATGATAGATTTGCTTCCAGTTCTATTAATAAAGGAAAGAAAATATGAGATATTATAAACAGAATTCAAGGTATAGACAAGAGCATAAGATTTCTTAAGTTATATGACGAGAATGGTACAGCCTTCGATGAAAGAACTGTTTGCAACAAGCTGAATGAATTTTTTGTTACTATCTCTTATATTTCTACTATTGTTAGCGAAAAAAAAAAACAAAAAACATTTGCGGACTTGTAGAAGGCCATTGGCTCTGTGAATCATGACCTTTTATTAGCTAAACTAAGCCGTTATGGAATACGTGGTTTTGCATTAAAGTGGTTTACATCATACTTGGATGGAAGATCTCAAAAGGTAATATTCAATGCGAATGGCCAATAAATTTTTTCAGATGATTGTGAGGTTAGGAGAAGAGTACCACAGGATTCCATACACTTTTTATTATCTACCAATGCTTTGGAATTTTTTATATCTAGCAAGTTTCCATCAACATCTGTTATAACATATGCTGATGATTCCAACTTTATCATTACTGGTGAATCCGAAAATGAGGTGTCCCATCGGCTGCGTCATACTTATAATTTAGTTTTACAGTGGTCTGATTGCAATATGCTGAAGATAACTAAAGATAAAACAAGTTATGTTGTTTTAAAACTGACCGTGGTCATAGGGATGTGACAATTGACTGCAGTTATGGTTTAGTTAAAAGTGATTATACCAAACTCTTGGGTATATGTGTTGACCAAAATATTCGTTGGCACTCGCATATTGATGTTGTGTGTGCTAAATTGAGCAAGCAGTGTTACTCACTGAAGGCTGCATGTTTTTATTGTAGCTCACATATACTTAAAACGCTGTACTTTGGTAATTTCTATTCTGTCATGTGTTACGGGCTTATGTTTTGGGCACTCTATCTATCAATCTGCCAGGATATTTCTTCAAAATAGGGCAATACGCAGTATTGTTTCTTTGAGGGGTAAAGAGAGCTGTCGATCTATTTTCAGGATACAATGGATGCTGGCATTTTATGGTGGGTGCATACATATCTAATTTTCTTATACATTTAAAAAAATTTCATCATTTCGCACTAAATCACACCACTCTCATTAATACTCTACAAGAAATAAAAACCTATTGTTTTATCTACAACATAAACTTTCACTATATGAAAGTTGTATTTTTTATAGTGGATGCAGGCTGTTCAATGCTCTTTCTGGTCACATTAAAATAATTTCTAATTTTTTGCTATTCAAGAAAACGTTAAGACAATTCATTATAAGTTATACACCTGATTCAGTTGCTGAATTTTATAGCTTCTGTAATAGGCATAGTCATCATATTGTTATTTCGATGATTAGTGTTTCTTGTTATTTGTCGGGTTCAGTTTATTGCGGGACTTGACATTAAAAGTGACTAAGGGATAGGAGAGCGTATAGTTAACATTTATTGTGTCGAAATTCTAACTGGATTTTAAATCTTATGTTTATTGCTTTGTTTTACAATTTTATTATCTGTTATTTTTTTATACTTGTATTTATCTGCTCTTCTTTGTTTCTCTGACATAGGCTTAGTGTATATACTGTAGATACAACTTATAATGTATCCACTTTGTTGGAATAAAGTATTATTATTATGTTCATAATTCGGAGAAGCTTAAATAATATTCGATCATCAGCTTTTTGAATTTGTTGGTAGACTTCATTTTATGTAGATCTCTCGAATTTGCAAGATTTTAATCTCTCTCATGTTATAAAATAATTATTATAAATAAATAATTATTATGTAATGATGCGATAGGAGAAGTAAATAAAAACAAATGTTCTTATTACGCAGGTTTATTTACAGAGTAATTGAATTAAAGTTAATAAAGGAGATCAAGGCGATACCAAACATTTTCTTCTCAATACGTCCGCTGGGTTTGTGTGTGTTGACTAATCCTAAAATTTCAATTAGTTTTAAATGTTTCGGGGGCTGAAGGTCCTTGGGTAATAGATCTACTGGCATATCCTCTGTACATTAATAATCAACTTCCAGAAGTTTAACATTTATTGCGCCTTTGATAAAGTGGTATTTCAAATCAATGTGTTTGCTCCTATTATGCAAGGTGTGGTATTCCGCAATTTTCAGAAAGCTCCCATATTATTACAGTACCGTCTTATTTGTGATAAATCAAATTATCCTACTTCAACAAGTCTTTCTCAGATAAATACATTGACTGCTTCTGCCATTGCCATAAATTCCGCTTCTGTAGAAGATAATGCTACTGTTTATTGTTTCTGGGATTCCCAAGTTATAGGAGTTCCGTTCATCATAAACACCAATGCTGTGTATGACATTTTATCTATTTGGCAACTGCCCAAAATTGCATCAACGTATCCTGTCACTAAATCTAAGTTGCATTTATATGTCAACTTATAATCTCTTGTTCCTTTTAGGTATATTAAAACTTTTAGCCGCAATGTGACTTTCCAAAACAGTTATTGAATTGTCCCAAACAGATATAACTGATATCTGGCCGAGTAGCTAAAACTAAGTAGTTTAAAGATCCTACAATTTGACGAAAGTCTCCTTCTTGTCTAGTTTTATTCCAGGGTCAATTGGAGTGCTCACTGCTTAGCTTCTGTAATTCCAAAACAAACGTTTTTAGAGTCCATTATATAAGTTATTTGGCGCAGGCAGATTCCGTTCTTTTTATAATCGAATTGAATGCCTAAATAACAATTTGCTTGTCCAAGATCTTTAATTTCAAACTGTTTAATAATCCATGATACCGTACTTTTATTCTTTGAGACGATCAAAATATCGTCCACATAAACCAAAATTAGTGTTAGATCTTCCTTTTGCTTTAGATAATAAAGGCATGGATCAGCTTTTGATGAGTTTGCCCCCATTTCTTCTAAAACATTCCATCTAATGAACCAATTTTTTCCGGCTTCTTTTAAACCATAGAGTGACTTCAGTAATTTACATACTTTGTCACCGCATTTAAATTGTTCCAACATACCACGGGCACTATGACATATTTGATTTCCTTTTACCAAATTTTCGAGAATTTCTTTTATGGTTTAGGAGGGTTCATATATATTTCTTCGTTTAGTAGGGTCCCATTTAAGAATGCCGTAGTAACATCAACTTGGTTGATTTGCATTCCAAGTCTTGCGGCTGTTGCAGTTAAAAATCGGTCTCTACTAAGCGACCTACAAGACTAAATGTTTGTTCAAAATATATACCGGGGCGTTGCGAAAAACCCTGAGCAACTAATCTTGCTTCTTTCTAGTGTGCCATTAGTATTCATTTTATTACGTAACATAATTCGACTTCCTATAACTTCCTTGTTTTTTTTCGGGCGATCAACAAATTCCCAAGAATCGTTCTTTAATACTGAAGAAATTTCAAGCGTCATTGCATCGTGTCATTCTTTTGAATCTGGTCCAGAAATTGCTCGTCGTATTCGGATTTCCGATATAAATATCTCCTACAATGACTAATTACTGGTTTCTTCCCTTGAAGCAGGTACTATCTTACATTGTTTTCTAGACCTGCCACCAGTAGGTAATTTTTCTTGGCCTCCTTGTCCTCGCTTTAGGTTTTCTTTTTGTTGAGATTCAGCTTGAATCATCTCCTTCTCTTTGTCGTTATTTTCCATTTGGCCGGCATTAAGGTCAATTTCCATGATTGACCTGGCTTATTTGATTTATCGCTTTCTTCCCAAGTTTGTATAAGGTTTTCTGATGCAAAATCTTCCAAGCGCATTTCACATTTGTCACTATTTTCAATTTGTCAGTTTGATTTTTCAAAAGAGCTTTTACTTCTTTAAAAGTTTTAAATATTTCAGTTTTAGAATGCACAAAGCATATTTCACACAATCTTGTAGCATCATCAATGAATGTAACGAAGTAATTTACTTTTCCTAATGCTTGCGTCCTCATTGGCCCACAAACGTCGCTGTGTATAATTTCCAGCACTTCTGTTTTCCTTTTAGACTTCACAGGAAATGGTAAATTAGTTATTTTACTTCTTATACATAGTTCACCATTTTTTACATCTGCTGTATAATTTTTCATTCAAACCCCATATATTACCCGTCTTGCTTGCATGATTTAAATCTTTGATTGAGATGTCTTAGTCTACGATGCCATTTTTCGATTTCCCGATTTTCCCGCACTATATACAAGTCACCGACGTGTTTCGCGATGAGTTTCACGTTATCATCAGGATCAATAATTTGAGATTTATTTCTAGTAAAAATGACAGTGTACCTTTCTTCGTAACTTTTGATACATATATTAAATTTCCAGCTATGTTTGTAGAAGAATCGTTTGCCAGATTTAATTTTCTGGTAACTGTTTATCTCATGTCTACAAATCCATGTTGATTTCCATGTAAGTGATGTGGCACCACTGTCGATAAATGAAATATTTTCATGCTCAGAAATTTTCAATGCTACAGTTGCACATAATCCAACTTTCTCCGCAAATTTGTCGCTCACATTTCGTTTATTTTTACATTCGGCTGATTCGGTGGTCAATTTCTCGACATCTATGAGAACGAAACTAAAATTCATTGTTTCTATTAGCATTATTTTCATTGTTGATAGGCTGATATTTCTTTTCCCGTTGTTTTTAATGTTTATGAGCGATCGTTGCATTTTGTACGATTTTAATTTGCAGTACACCTGGAGAAGGCAAACGTCTCTAGATTAAATCGCACATCGAAAGTTTTCGAAACTAGGTGGGAGACTATATTAGAGCATTATAGCTAATAAATCTCTGTTGATATTTACCTCCATTTCTTCCAACTTGTCCATTGCATCGAATAATTTATTAATGTGGTCACGCACATCTTCACCTTCACTCATTGGCTGTAGTCAGTTGATTCGAATGAGTAGCTTTTCTAGCAGATCTTTTCGACTGCGGTTTTGACGGTTTCAGCCATACTTCACGCTGAGTAGCTTTGCTAGCAGATCTTTTCGATCGCGGTTTTGACGATTTCAGCAATATTTCACGCGATATTTTGCAACCGTTGATTTGTTTAAGTTCCGAGGGAGGGACTTATGGACAAGTTTATGTCTGACTTAGCCTTGTTGTCACCTCGTTCCCATGTTGCAACTTTAGTTTCTGAAGCTGCATCATTCTCAGTCACTTCCGGTTTTGCAATATTTCTATTTTCGTAGCCCCATGCGTCATTTTTTATTAGCAGTGCTCCCATCTGCATTTTCCACATGTTATTGTTTTCTTTATTTAATGTTTCAATGCATACGCTATTTGTTCAACTGATTTTCCTAATTTTCACAATATAGTAAATTCGCGAGAAAACAACTAATATGCACTCGAAATACACGTTTATACTTTTTCTATAATTCACTGCACCGGTCTAGATTCTAATGTATCTGGGCCCATAACCTGATGGATAGCAGAAGTAAATAAAAACAAATCTTCCTATTACGCAGGTTTATTTACAGAGTAATTTAATGAAAGTTAATAATAAGTAAACACGAAATAAATTGTAAGCTACAATTAGAAATATATAAATGCACCAAAACCGTCACACAATAAAATACGTCACTTCAGTCGTGTTAGTTGAAGTACAAGAGCATATACTGTATAGAAAGATGCGACCATCTCTTAGCACTTATCTTCCTATATCTATAAAGAATATCAAGACGATATCAAACATTTTCTTCTCAATATGTAAAGACACAAAGATCACTTTCTGTCTGTATATTTTGTACATTAGTTACAAAATATACTGCGTAATGCGAACTTATGAAACTGAATATTTGGATGACAGATTGAGTGATTTAATATCAAATTTTGGTCAAATGATAAATGTGATACTGATTTTAGTGAGTTATTGCATTCTTTTGGTTTTGAAATTAAAATTAAGGAACCGACAAGGTTACAAAATTGTATCAATAATATATTAATTAACTCATTCGATTCTAGTCAGCATCAATGCTATGTGATTGATCCCGTGATTTTAGATCATAAAGCGCCTGAATAATTGAAATGTATTCCTATCATTGTGTGAATTTGTAGGACACGTGCTTTTTAATGATGTTTTTTGTAATGCTTTTACCTGATGATGATATTTATATATTGAAAACGTTCGTAATGAAAATTTAGTTTCATTTATTGTACAATTTTTGTTCACCTGTCTACAACAATTTTATACATTAGATTTTACTAGCATTATAAATAATTTACACGCACTTTTCCTTTGTCATTAGAATTATGGCAGACGTTCAGAAGGAAGTAGACAATTATTTTTATAATAAATCTTTGATTAAGAAATTGAAACACCTTAGGTTCTTTTGATTTTATTTTGAGTAGCTAATAGCATTCAGTGTAACTAGTTGTCATCTAATGTAAAGCTAACTAATTATTAATCTGATTTAAATGTTATAAGCTAATTGTTAATTAGTGTGTCCTGTAATGGATTTATTTTATTAAAGCCTATTTTGTAATGCACTATTTAATAGGATTTGATGTTTATTTTATTTTGAAAATATTTAATCGTAGACCATAATTATAAATGAAAGAATCGTCATTAGTGAATCGAGTACATTTTATTGTTGTTAAAATAGCGAATGCATTTTCGGCTATCGTGCCATTCTCAAGCTAAAATAGAATGGATACAATAAATGACAGTTAACAAGGGATATTAAAGCATTAAATTCAGTAAAATTTGGAAATTACCTGTTTATTTGAGTGTAACACGTCATGAGGTCGGTAAGGTTAACACTGAAGTTAAAATGAAACAAAATTGACAGTTGAGATTAGTGACAATTAGTAAGAAAACATAAGTCCCTAATGTTATATGAAATGAAATAAATTACAAAAGGTGACAAACTTGAGGCATAATGAAAAAGATAGGGTTACCTTCTATTGGTAATGTTTAAGTGGTAATCCACGAAAAAATTCAGAGGAAGAGAAATTGATCTGATCATTATGATCGTCATGAAAGGTTTTAGAAAGAGTTATTTCAAGGCTTTCAGCCATTTGAAAGCAAATGAAAAGGGCATTTTAATAATTAGTTGTAAAAATTGAGGTTTTTCATTACCATTTTCGAAATAACACCTATTTACTTAAAAATTCGTCTTACTGCGAAAAAGTAAATACTACTTACATATCTCGTTACGTATACTACTTACTAAAACATTACGTACTATCACGATAGTACGTACATATATCGTGATAGTACGTCATACACATATATCGTGATAGTACGTACTCTAATACTGGAGATGAGCCACATGTCTCAAGGTGTTGACCTTTGATTGTTAAAGTCCCCTTTTCTATTAGGACCACTGTAGAGGCAACTTTGGCCATCTTTAGGATGGTCCGATGCTTCTCAGAAAAAAATCCCAATGCAAGTATTATTCGAGGTGAACTTTGATTACTAAAGTCCCTTGCTTCATTGGTAAAATATATTAATGGTTCATCTCAATTTGTAAAAGGTGTTAATTCGTCCAAATGCATAACACATAACTGATACAATATATTATACCATATCTGTTTACAGCGAATAGTTAAAAATATAGCATCTTAATGTACACAAACTTACACAGAATCAACGTTTAAATGAGAAATTTTAATGAGACCTTACGCCTATATTTGGAATAAGAAAAGGTCTAATTTATACACCTCTAACTGAATTGAGTCAAAGCATAAATCATTGTTTACTTTTATTATTTTAGTTATTTACTAAAACCCCCAAATAACCTTTTTAGTAATATTAACTACGCCCTAAATAAATCATTGATTAAGAATTTAAGACTACACACCATCTCCCGATAGAATTGAGTGCGTATTAACTGGAATTACTCTTTATTTACCTAGTTGAAGCTGTCGCAATTTTCAATGTGACAATATGCTCTTCTACAGCCGACATTTATCAGTAAATCTATTTGTAATATTTTTTCTATCACGTATATGTCGTCATACATCCTTTGCCACTTATTATCTATTAATACCAGTGTGTTACTTAACATCTTTCTTCAGTCAATATTCTGTTTTCTTATTTTATTAACCTTTTAAATCAAAATTATATCTGTTCATTGTCTGCAAAACAATGTTGTTCGATATCGACATTTCCACTCCTGGTGTTTTATATTTGTGTTAAACTTTTTCCAAAATCTAGAAATTTCTCGGAGCCATTATATAAAAAGTCGTGGACGAGACCGTCTCCCCCTTTTTTATATATTTGAAGTGAAAAGTTTTATTATATTTTGCATAAAGCAAAACTGGATCAAAACTGGAACATTTAAATAATTTAGGAGAGAGAATTTTATTCGAAATTTAGATTATATTAAAAAATTAAATAGAAACATTCGGGTCTTGTATATGTGTGATGAGTTTAAACCTCTCCCTATATAATAATTTGGAGCCGCCATGGACATAAAACATTTATTAAGTTGTACTTACAAACATTGTATACTATTTGCTACTGTATAATATTTGCTCCTGGTTTTCTCGTATCCCTTATTATTCAGCTACTACGCATCTTACATGTTTAACTACGGTTATTTAGTAACGAATAGAGATTTCTCTTAGATATCTTAGAGACCCTTAAAGTTGAACCCTTATGTTTGGTATTATTTCAATGAGAACCACAAGGGGGTATAAAAATACATTGGGTCTTTCTTTTTAATTTTTTTATTGCTCAAAATCGGTTTAGTATATTCAGTTCAGACGTATCTTAGTCTTATATAAGTTTTCTAAGTTTCACAGGAATGGAGATATTTATCGTAGTACATTATTTTAAAAAGGTCTACTTATTCCGAACTTTGATTGTGGGTTTTTTAGTTTGGCGTAAAGTTTGAAAAAACTCGTATCACCTGCATATACATTGCCATTTTACAAAAATCTTTCAAATAAATCGATAGAGCTTTCGGTAGCTTATATAACAGTTTATTTGATTGTCCTATAGCTTCTGGGATATATCCAAAAGTTTGTTAAATATGAAACGTGGTAACATCCAATTATATAGCAGATATAGATATGAGACAAATTTTTTAGATGCATAGTGCAAGGTACTATATCTATATAACATTTCAGAAATACAACCTTCTTTTAAATTTTTGAACAAGATTTTTATTTTGTTAAATGTTTTTGTGGAAAATTGTTCTTTGTTAACCCCTGCAGTATGATCGAATTGCAGTGATGTGAATACAAGAGACGTGAGATGCGAAATACAAAAAAAAAACAATGCAAAATGACACCGAAATGTTTTTGTATGAAAATGAAAGCAAAGATATTATAGTTCATGCTATATGGAGAATTTTCATGCATTATGGAATATTTATAGGTCCGTGGGCACATGTATAGATTAACATTTTAATTGAAATTTGATTACACTAAAAATTGTAACATTAAAGTTGTTACTTTGTTTCTCTTTTATGAATTGATTTCAACTTTTGTTCAATTTTTCTGCTGGGAATAATTTTTCTTTTCATAATTACATATTTAATCTAAATTTAATTAAAAAACAATGTTTTTTCTAGGCAATCGATTCACATGAATCGATTAGCAATGTAAAAGATTGCTATTATGATTTTACCAAAACGGATTTTTCAAATATGGATACGCGCATGTTTGGGGAAACTTCTGAAGAAAGTCAGCAAACATCTAATACCAATGCCAATCCCATACGATTTCCCACCAGTGCTATACGAGATTACGAATTTGACTACTATAGCAGGACAGCAGAGCAGAGCCACTCTAATACCAATTGCCATGCAACATATCCCGATGTTACTCTGCAATTTTCTAAAGGCGGAGGTACGTGCACCTTTTTTTATTATTTGTCACGATTTGTGTTTCATGTATTTGTTGTGTATATTGAATTGTAAAACATAATCTTAATTAATCTCAATCAAAACTATAATTTTTAACTAAAGGTATTATTTTATGGAATAGATAATATATAAGGTTCTAAATCGTCTTCTGGTCGGTACCTGTCTGCTTGCTGGTACCTGAGTGCTTGCTGCCTGGTACCTGTGTGGTTAGTACTTGCCCGCTTATGTCGATTCAAATTTCGACTCTGGTCTTGATATCTCATGGTTGAGCTTGTAGCTTTCTGTTGCCAATTGGTTGTGTTGACTATCTATCTATTGTATCACAGAAGCTTTACTTGTATTGTGATATATATGTGATGATCCATGCGTGTTTTGTTAGTGCTGTAGTTGTATTTCACATAGAGTTATGTTATTCATTATTCTGAAATTCTTAATATCTATATATCTATTAGTAGTTGTTGAGAGCTTTTTATCCATCTTTTAATTCTTAATAAAATATTTCATAACAATTTATTTGTTTATATTGTAATGGAAGTATGTTGTTTATTTTTTCTAAGTAAACAAAGTTTATTGTCTAATGGTTTTATTTTTCCTTGTTATTAGTACGTTACGATTGCTTTGCACCCATTGTTCGGTAACCCTAATAGGAGAAATATACATTGTCATTTCACATAATAAAATGAACAATTGTATGTTTTAAAGACCTTAAAATGTTCTAACATTAATATAAGCGATTGTAGTGTTTTAATATGTGATTGTAATGTTTTAATAATTGAATTAAGTTTTTGAGTTACTGCTTCAATAAATGTGAAAATCAAGGAAACTTGATCAAATTAGTCTAACCTCAAAAATAAAACACAAGTATGCAACCATAATTGCATAGAATGGTACAGTCCTACGCAAAAGTTACGATTTAATCTAGGGTTACACGATCAGATATCTTAGTCGAGGTTGACATTTGAAATAACAGTCACTAATATAGAGTAGTTCAAAAAGTCTGATAGTATCACTTTTAAATGATGGTCCCACGTAAAGTATATAAATGTGGCATAAGCCTCTTAAACATCATATCAAGTAAGGTACATTTCATACTTTGTCAAGTTTGTAATGAATGGATTCATCAAAGAAACTGCCCAACACTGACAAAAGATGAACTATACATATTAATAATAAAAATATATTTTGCAAATGTTCTCGATGTGAAAATTATAATATAGAGTTTGATACAACAGGAAACAAATACGCAATTATGGATTCAGTCATAAACATTAGTTCTTCTAGGATCAAGGACAAAACATCTAGATTCTTTAATGATGATTTAAAGAAGAAATGGGTTGATATTGAAAATGAGAATAAATATATGAAGAATGTTCTATCAAAAAGGATATTTATCAAAAAGTATCTGAAAGGTTAGAAAAAGCACGCAAGTATTAATCTATAACGCGATCGAATCTAACTCAGAAAGGGTAAACGAAGGAATAAAACATGAAGATATAATCTATCAAGTGTTTAATAAGATGGAGACCGAACATCCGCAGTTTATCCGGTTTCAGACGTATTGGGTAAGAAAGCAATTTGAAGAGACCAATTGAATAATGACGTTTAAGAATAACATCGTTTAAGAATAATGACGATGTTACGTTAGCCTTACGAAAGAAAAAGAAACTAATAAGCTTCTAACAGGAAAATAAGCATGGATCGTACAGAGGAGTAAAGGGAAGAGCTTAAAGATGCTATCGAAGAATTAAACAAAAGGAATGCTGATGATGGAGGACGTAATAAATGGATCATAAAATATAACAAAGTCCAACAATTGTAAAGAAAAAATTCTCCTAATCAGGAAAACTAAAATCCCATTTACAAATCTACTACCAGGATGTGGAAGGAATTAAATCTAAATTAATTGTTATATCTAATTCTATTGTATTGTATTATGGGTGTCCAGCGATATAGCCGACCCTGAAACAATGTGAAAAAATGTTTAAACGCTAAAGTACGGAACATCTTGGAGGAAAATGTTATGATTATGCTAACATCCTGGAGGAAGCTGTTTCATTTCTAAATTTTCAACAATTTATCAATGTACCGAATAGTAGAGATATCTTTTTGTATTTATTATTTAGCAACCTTGACAATATTGTAGTTAAGCTGTAGATGTAATTATTAGTGAATCCATCCACCATTTTGCATATTCAGTTCGTTTAGACATTAATTCTTACAAATTTAACGATCTAGAATTTGAGGAGTATAGGTTCAATTTTAATTTAGCAGATGATCGTAGGATGAACTACTATCTGTCAAGTGTCAATTGGAATTTATTTCTGGATGAGGTAGATTTAGAAAAGGCGGTTAACGCATTCTATGTACTACTGTTCTCAGCAATAGAGTTGTACGTTCCAATGGAAGTCTTAGTCAGTTTCCGATTTGGTTTTCCAATGAATTGAAACAATTAATCTTTGACAAAAAGAAGGCGCATCAAAAATTCAAATCCACTCAGTGCATGGATGTCTATTTACAATTCGCTCATTTACGAGACCAAACTAAAGAGCTAATTTGAACTATATAAATAAAATTGGTAGTGAGCTGTAATCACTTCCGAAAAAATTCTTTAAATTAGTGAACGATAAATGGAAAGCTAAAAATATTCCCAATAGAATGTATTTAGAGAATTGAAAGCGGTAGTGGGCAGGATATCTGAAAATTTATTTACACAATATTTTGCCACCTTATACTCAAACCAACTATGTACTTCTCCAACCACTACAGGAATCAACTCCAACTGCATCAATTGCCCAGTTATTACAACAGAATGCATATCCGCACCTGGTTTCTCTTTTGAATCCAGCGAAAAGTCGGATGTATGCATAACCATTTGACCAAAGCGATGGATATTTCACAGGATATTTCAATCTGTTAATGAACCATTTAACAGATGTTTCTGCAACTGGCCATAAAACAATTAATTTTATACCTGTAATTAATATGTAATTTCTTCGCGACCCGCCGCGTGATAATTCTGAACTTTGTATAGCAAGCTCTAGTTCACTAAATGATAAGGAATTTATTCTTATTCGTACGCTCCCGATCATCTTTCTATTCGTGGGAAACCACTTACAATGCTGGAAGAGGGGACCTTCGTGGATCACCTGGAGGACGGTGACAGGAGAAGAAGAACCAGAAAAACAATAGATTTGCCTTTCTGTTTCACCACTTACTTAAATTCATTTGCCTTACATCTGCGCTGAACTTTCATTTAATTAATAAAGTAGTCTAAGACCCAATATATGTTTCGTTTATGTGCGTTTGTGAGCCCCACCTCTACGAAATAAAATAAGAGTCTAATACTAAAAGAAGCTATTCCCTTACAGAAATATTTTAGGACCTCTAATGTATGTAATTCTTTTAATTTCATGACATTATAATTTTCAAAAGTTCGTTGAGTTGAGTATCTTTTAGGTTTCTTTATTATTATCTTATTATCCAAATAAGTAGGATATTTGGCATATGTAGATTTTTTTTGAGCTTGTGCAAAATAGACCGTTTTAATAATCTTCTTATTCAATTCTTACTGAGTTTCCTAATTTTTTCCGACAGTTTATTAATATGTAGGTCCCATTTCATGGCACTATCTATTGTTATTCCTACATCTATTGTTATTTCTATACCCGTTTGTGTATAATGCATCTGCATATCTATCGACATATTTATCTTCTTCTAGTATATTTAGGTTGATATCACCTAATAGTATTTCGTTATCTAAGTTTGTATTATTTTGTAGACAGTTTTCTAGGTCATCAATAAATTCTTCCTTATTAATTTGAGGTAATATGTATAGGGCTGTAATACCAATGTTTCCATCGGTTGTACTATGTAGTATATTTCTAATATAAAAATTGTTTTTGTATTTATGATTTCCGCCTTGTGTGATATTGTATCTTTTATATAGATGAGCACTCCGTCATTTTTATTGAATGTTGGTATAGATTATTTTATATTTTGGAATATTGAAGATTTCTTTGTTTTCAATGTTCCAGGTTTCTGTTAGGACAATTATGTCAAACCCTCTTTCTAATTTATATAGAGTTACTTCTAGTTGCTCAAAGTTTTTCTTTAAGTTTATGTTTGTGTAATAAATGAATAGTTCTGATTTTGTTTTGTTTTTTAATATTGGGGTTTGATTACATTCCTCAATTGTTTCTACCGTGTTTATCTAGTAACTATTGTATAAATCTAGGTTATTTTAAAATTCGTTCATGGTAATATGTTTTATTTACTTATTATTTGGTTTTTATCTGGTGGACGTTCTTGTATTTTTGATGTTTTGTACATATATAATATTTTGTTACATTTATGTAGTTCTAATGTGTAATATTTCTAAATGTGTGAATAAAAAACTATACAGCCAGAAACACAGTTTTAAATTTAGAATTACTTAATTGAAAGATATAATAAAATATATTATAGTCAGTCTTTGGCATATGGTGGTTGTCATCATAACTATAAAGTGAATTTCTGGTAACAAAATTAATTTTACGTTTAAATTGAATTATATTCAGTTGACAGATTTCAGTTTTATTATTTTTAGATATTGGGTGTTCTCAAATTCCTGCAATTGCTGCGTGCTCCTCCGATTTTTCAAATGATGGCCTCTGTAATTATGTGGGACTTGTCAATCAAGCAATGACCTGCTATCTCAACAGTCTTCTACAGGCATTATATATGACTCCTGAATTTCGCAATGCCTTATATAATTGGGAATTTGACGGGTCTAATCCAAAAAAATCTATACCGTTTCAGCTGCAAAAATTATTTCTTAAATTACAAGTAAGTTCATATATTTTAAAAAACTATTTTAATATACAGTGCACCAGCTTATATAGTGCACATACTTTTTTTGTATCACATTGATTTATATTAAAAAAATTTGATCCGCAATAAGGTACGTTTAGGTATTGTACTTCCTTATTTAGTTTATTAGCTTTCTTAGTTTAGCTTCTTTATTCATTATAAACCGAATAAGGAAGTAAAACGATTTATTAATACGTATTGGTTTAGTTTATATTGTTTTTGTTGCAATAACACATTTTT
>WYDF02295157.1:0-15973 GCA_009867245.2 Adranes taylori | reverse complement strand
AACATATGTAATACTTTTATTAACTTTAGAATTTTTTTTATAAATGTTTTTTAAGAGGTTTGGGGGCTTCACAATTAAATTTAAATAATAACAATTCTTGAAATAGGAAATTACAATCTGTAATAATATCAATATGGAATTAAATGATAAATAATAATTTCAAAAAATGTTTCTTGATCATTTTTCACTGTCCTGACGTGGACAAGTTTCAAGGTGTAATGATGATTTATGTATAAGATTATTCTTTCAACGGCATGTATGAACATTCTTTATATTAAGTGAATGATCAGTTTAGTTCAATGTTAATTAATGAATTTTTCTTAACTTTCAACTGGGTGTGGTAATATATGTACTGTGCGTTGCTTTTCTGATTTATTCTATATTTAATTCTAAAATTGATATTTGTATATCAATTAAGATATAGTCATTATATTATTATTTATCATTGCTAAATATATAAATGTTAACTATGTATTAAGTAAAATGTTCGCTTTATTGATTTCACCGTTAAACCTTATTCTTTGAATTCATATTCTAAATAAATTAGCTATTTTTGCAATTGTTTTCAGTGTGTTCAATCCGATGGTATTATTTTCGAAACATTAGAAATAAATCATTACGAACAAATTATGAGCCTAAAACAACTTGTTGTTTAATTAATAGCTTTTAAAATCGGTTTTATTATCATTTTGAAGATTATAAACCATTTATTTTTATAGTAAAAATTTAAGAAAATTTTACCTTAATAATTTAATATTATATATTAACCTCATGAGCCGAATACGTATAATTCTTTTGAATATTTTTCAATACTAACCGAAGTTTGTCTCTGATTTGATTTGAACTGCTCTCTTCCGCATAATAGAAACCCCGAAACAATAAGATGCGACATCCGAAGTAACTCCAAGCGCCTTGTAAGCTACGAAGTTATAGCTTATCGTCACTATAGTGTTGTATATATGGAGATCATTAATAAACGCGTGTCCAGGATTATTTTGTAATGAACTCAATATGTGATCAGATCAGGCATACTGGCTGTAGAATTGATGATAGTTTTTGATCCCTCTCAAGGTTTCCTAATTAGTTATTGTAAAGAGTACTTCCTTGTTTTTACACTTATTTTTGCAAACTTCAGATAATATGCGATCAGATTAGTCGTACTGGCTATAGAATTCATGATAGTTTTTGATCGTTAAGAAGGTTACCTAATTAGTTCTAATAAAGTGTACTGGCTTGTTTTTGTATTTATTTTTGCAAACTTCATGTAATATGCGATCAGATCAGGCATACTGGCTGTAAAATTGATGATAGTTTTTGATCGTAAACAAGGTTTCCTAATTAGTTATTATAAAGAGTACTTCCTTGTTTTTACATTTATTTTTGCCAACTTCATCTAATATGCGATCAGATCAGGCATACTGGCTGTAGAATTTGTGATCGTTAACAAAGTTTTCTAATTAGTTAAAATAAGGAGTACTTCCTTGTTTTTACATTTATTTTTGCAAACTTCATGTAATATGTAATCAGATCATGTCATGATCAGACCGTGTTTGATCGTTAAGAGGGTTCTTTAATTAGTTATAGTAAGGGGTACTTCCTTGTTTTTACATTTATTTGTTGCAGACGCGATGTAATATGCGATCATGTCAGGCGTACTGCCTTTAGAATTCGCGGTAGTTTTTGATCGTTAACAAGGTTAGGCTCTTGCTTCGTATAATCCTCTTTCATCTGTATATTCGTTTACTTTGCAGCCATCCTTTCATACACTTTCCGAACTAAGAAAACTTAATAAGTAAGCAAAAACTATCTTCATGCAACGCAACGTGATGAGTGTACCACCCAACCACCGACCTAAGCAGACCTAAGAGGAGTAGGACATGTGACCTGACGAAGGACATTCTACAAATATCGGAGGAGAAATGCGCAAGATTTCTATTTGCGTACCAGTTGTGTATAAGTGCACCGTTATTGACTGTATGACTGATTGGTTAACATAGAGAGCGTAGTTTAATTTAAAAAAAAAATTGCTAACATAATGTTCACCTAAGCAGCATAAAGTAATATAACCGTTACCTAAACTAACCCTAACATCATTTAATGTAACTCTAACGTACGATTAGGAAATGTATTAAGTAACAAAAATTTCTTATTTGTTTTTCAGTATATATAATCACATGACAATAATAGTACAGCAAATCAGAGCTGCGCTTTTGCTTTGCACACACGACTGGTATACACATGGAAATCAATCTAGCGGGGAAAGGAGAGGTGCTATCGTCGCGCTCTCTGGTGGTGGTTGCAGTGGCGCGTAACTACAAATCAAAACTAAAATTTCGCTATCCCCTTCACAGATAAGTGCGTCATGCAGAATTTCAGCCCATGAGTAAAACTCTCTGCAAACTCGTAAATTACTGATAAGGAAAAAATGTTTCAATTTTAAAATTTGAATCGTTTTTAAGGAAAAAATGTTTTTCGAATTTTTTTAAGAAATGAATTTCGAATTTTTTTTATGGAGATGTTCCAATTTTGAAATGTTCCGCGAGTCGAATCAAAAGCAGGAGCGCGCGTTGCACATACGTGCTCTATAAGAACGATTAGCGGATAAAATTGAATTGGATATTCCATTTTTTATTTTATATTAGCGGCGAAGATCTGGATGATTGTTTTTTTTTTTAATTTTCAGGTACATTACAACATTCCTTCTGGTATATTTCAGAGGATAGAAATGATAAATAAAAAAAGAAAGGGCAGAGCTGATAAAGACGACGAGATAAGGTAAGTGAATAACTTTATAAGAAATTGTGTCGTCTTTACATTTCGCTTTTTTTATTGCTGAAATTTGTCCAAATGTGGCGCTACGCAGGTACAGAGATAGGTGGCTATGTTGTTTAAGTATATTTATCCTTGTACGAATTTTATGTTTTTACTCAGCAGAAGGTTCGAGAAATTCTTCGTTGAATTATCTGCGAGTATCAAATAAAAATGGTGAATTTTCTGGTGCAAACATATTGTCCCCGTGAATCATGTAGAGAATGCGCTAATTTAATCAATGATCTTTTTCGGAAAGCGTACCGAAGTTCCAACTGGATTTAATTTTTATCTATGCTGTAACAAAGTCCCTTTGTTATGTAAATAACTAAATCAAGAAATAATTATAACACGGTTCTGTAATAGCTAAAACGTAAAGATATGAGTAAGCTATATAATTAAGTACCTAATATACAAACGACGTAAATAATAATATTGATATACGACGTCTCCATTCTCCATGCGTTTTCGTTCAAGGAATTCTGTACGCTGCTTGTCGTTGAGCTACGTGCGCGTGTGTGGATATGATATGGACGCTGTTTGTCGCGTGAATGAGTGGTGCGCTAGCCGGTCTGAAAAATAATGTATGATGGCTACACGCACAGAGACTGATTAGATGGGGAATATTTGGGTATAAATAGCGAGAATTAAACAGAATATTTTTAGTTTCCGATTTATTTTCGAACAATTAAATACAAATTTTTTAAAATATATCCGACAGCAGCCAACAGCAGACCAGACCGGCGAAGCAGAGCAGCGACGCGAGTTAAAATTAAGTTTGGTAAGAGATATTGTATAGCATATATTGTTTAGTATTTTGTATTATTTCTGTATTTTATTTTTGAATAACTTCATTCCTTTCCGCTATCTGTTTCCTATGTACGAGTAACGCCGACGGACACCGAGGCGTTACATCGCGGTTTCTTCACACACCGCCTATTAGAGTGTATAGTTGTGGTTTATGCCAGCGTTGTACACAGGCAACGTAGATGGGTTCCGAGGCATTGTATAAGTGTTCACCTTTGGTGTATGCTAGAATTAGTCACCTGTCAATATCAACAAACTAAAGGGTGTTGATTAAGTTCCTTCCCCTTCTAACTAGAATGTATAGTGGTGGTTTATATCAGTGTGGTGCTCAGGCAACGTCATCTGGCTCCGGGATATTGTTTATGTGCTCAGCTTTAGTGTACGCTAGAGCTAATCAGCAGACAAGACCAACGTATTTCGGGGTGTTGCGAAATTTCCTTATATCCTTTCACTAGCGTGTGTGGTTTGGTTTGTACAGGTGTTGGATACTGTAGCTTCAACGTACTGCGGGGTGCTGTATGAATGTTCAGCTCTGATTCATGCCAATACTACACGCTGTGAACAGTAACATCAACGGATTCCGGGGTTTACGTAATATTAGTGATCTCCAAAACTCATTCGAATCCACCCATCCCGCGTTTGCGAATTAATTATTATTTGCTAATAACCGCTTTCCTTATTTTCGCTGTATTTTATTTTGATCACCGCATATATTTTGCTTTTGTTTGCTTTTTCTATATTTATATATTGCTTTACATGCATCGCCGTTAGTTTGAATAGTTTTTTTATTGTTGTTATTATTACACTGCTTATATGCTATGCGCCGCTTTTATTAATTATAAAATTTTGGTTGTGATAACCTTTATACGGCAGCTGATTTACTTGCTTTGATTATTATTATTATTGCGTCAATGTTTTGATTTGATATTCGTAATTGGACATTTGTTCATTTGATTATTATTGACATTGTTATTGTGCATTAATTACTTACTTTCTCTGTTTAGTCCAAAGTATAATCGACGGTTTTGGGAAAACTTTAATGGTGTTTCACTCATTAGTGGATAAGTTTATTGCAGCTACCCGCAAGATCTAGCCCACCTGGTTTACTTGCCAACTCCAACTACCTAAGCTCTCATAGAGCATCTGAGGACCGGAAGAACAACAACATCTGTTCAGAAGTGCGGTCTCACTGTAAACTGACCTGGCGCCCGAGGAAGTTTTCCGAGGGCCGTTCAATCTGTAACTATTTGCGCCATTTGTTAGACAGTCGTTAGGCTCCCCATTAGCGGCGTCGCGTGTGCGAGTTCCGTTAGCGTATTAAAGAGATTGCGGGAGGTAGTCACATAGATTTGGTGTCCACGCAGGGATATTCGGGTTCCCCTTTCAAGTTAGCACTCTCATAGTTCGACGACACTATCCTTTGCTGGTTGTGATCGTTACAACGCATTAAGCTTTTATGTATTGCAGAGAATCTCATATTATATACTAGAACACTATACACATCTAATAAAAACAATAAATATTTGTATTATTTATTTTTATTCTATAATATAGATACATAATCTTGTGTTTTATACAATTATGTAATAATATATAGGAACTTCAAACTATTTACAAATATTATTACGTACGTTATGCACACAGAAATGAAAATCGAGGTAGAAAATGTTTTATTTACAAAAATATTTTAAATAAAAGAAAAATTACACACACACACAAAATTATTTAATGTTTAAAGTGTATGAATATACATATTAACATTAGTTGTATTACTACAAGATACTGAAACATAAATAAATGGCTTGTACTTGTACATATCCTATTATATGAATACAAAGAAAATGCTATATTGTAATCATTTTAATTTGTTCTTGAAAAATAATTTAAATAATTACTAATCACTATTTGCATCTCCAGAATAATTAAGGGGTCCTGCAATAACCGGGCAAGTCAATTTTTGTGTTATTATTATGTTCTTTTTAAGTATAAAATTGTGCATAATTCGCTGCAAGAACCTGGTTTAAATGTCTATAATATGTACCAATACAGTCGTATTGGTGGTAGCCTACTTAACGATAGTGTGGAATAACCGTCAACGAAATTCAGGATCAATTAGATCCTGAAGTAGAATATTGCAACGAGTGAATTGGTCATGGTACAAAAAAAGATCACACTATGTAGTTTTATAAAATATAAAATAAATTATTATTGAATATAATTGAAACATCTTTATGTTCATAAGAAATGGTTTATTTATTTAGGCAACAATTACGAAATGTAAAATACTAAGCTTCAATTAAGCAAGTATTTTTGAAACTATGAAATGTAAATATTGATATGAAATATATCACATATAGATTTGTAGATTGTTATTATAATTAAGCAAATTGCTAGGTATGATGATGGAAAAGTATACAAAACAGTGTAACACAATTTTAATAAAAATGCAAAGAGTAAACAAGGGTGCTAGGTAGTTTCTGAGTTAGGTTAGCTGATGCTTAGATTAGAAGCATCAGCAGAATTACTCGGTGTAGAAATATATCAATCAATATAGGTAACTAGGCGACCGCAATGTAGGAGCAGGCGTGCCACCAATAGGTGACCGCGAAGCCAGTCGATACAGACGGTGAAAGACCGCGAGGCTACATGAAATCGGTATGGCGACTAACACGGGTAGCCAGCGTACCATACGGTATGAAGCATTAGGTTAGCAAAAAGTAGGAAATCCTCAGTAGAAGGAGAACAATATAAAAGACTTATACCGGGAACCGTTAGGGACGAATGTTCATAAGATAATTTGGCGTTAAAGAGTTAACAAAGTATCATCGCGTAGTACCAGTTGAAAGTCGTTAGTAGTAGTTAGTTGAGTTGGGAATATATTCGTAGGTGATTTAATTAATTGTGAACGATAAAGACGATAACGAATAGATGTAACGAATAAATTCAGCGATGACGAATAGATGAATTTTGTTTATTTGTTTCAAAATCATAAACGGTTTCCATGTTTTCATAAAATAAAGATTTTTCTTTCATTTTTCTGATTACCTTCATAAAATTTTTTTACCAAAACTATGAAATACCCTGGCAATGCTGTTCTGGTGTTTAAGTTGAATATCATGTTTCGCTTGTGATCAGGTTTTCGCTTTTCCTGAAGTAGGCTGAATGGACTCACCTGGTTATTGCACTGAGGCCCTGAATTATTCATATGCCCGAATGAATAAATGACTCAGATTATTTATCAATAAATATGAATGAATATTAATTTTATACAACATATGGTCTGTACAAAGCCTCTCCTGTTTCTTGAAAATTTCTAACATTATTTTGACTATCCAGAGGTGTTAGATGGTTCAGATCTTCTTGTGTAATTTGGTTTGCGTTCGTTAAATTATTAGCTAGGTTACTTGCTGTTGTTGGTGTTGTTTTTACAGTGAATTGATTTACTGGATTTGAACTAGTATGTGTGGACGAAGTGTTATTGGATTTATTTGAATTATCACAATCTTTATTTGAATTTGATGTTGGCTGATTGCTAGATTTAGATTCTTGTTGCGCTTTTTTACTCCGCTTCCATTTCATGCGACGATTTTGAAACCAAATTTTTACCTGTAATTCAAAATAAACGTTTAGAATTTAATTATATAAAAAAATTTTAGAATAGAGAAAGAGAAAATTTGAACCAAAAGAGAACCAGAACAAGTTTAAGATTTGAGAAAGATAGAAAATTTGAAATCAATGTCTTTTCGTTGTGCACTTTTAATTTATGTTTAATTTATTATTTATAAGTTATGTATAAAAATTATTTTATTATAAGTTTTTACTAAATAATAAAAAACGAATTACTTTAAATCAACACTAGAGGATTTGATACTGAAAGTATTACATTTTAAGCGATAATATATATCTCATGTCATATCTGAAGTGACATTTAGACATTGTAATCCTGAAATATGGCTAGTCTCCGCGTGTTTATTTGTTTTCTGGATGAAAATAGGATGTTGCTTAATTCTTTGGATTTGAGTAACAACAGAACTTTTATTCGACTTTTTGTGATGCTTATCTTTATTTAGCTAAATCTTTAGGCGCGGAGCTGAAAAATTGGTTAGCTTTTATTTTCCTATCTTCGAGATATTATAAAATGTACTGCGTGTAAATGAGGTATCCTTTATTTTATATATAAAGAATATTTGATTTATTTAAAGTAAATTTTTGGGTTTAATGAAATTAAAGTATTTATTTGGTAACTAGAAAACTACAATATAAATTGTAATATAAAAACTAAAAACAAATCTTCCTTGTGATAAAGGAAATAAAATTTAAGATAATTATTGAATTGAATGCATTCAGTTTTGAATATATTACAGACAAACGAGTAGGAAAAATATTGTTTAGGGCCAGATGGTTTCTCAAATTTCTGGAATGACTCATTTAGAAATGGTGTAACAAAGTTACTTATGAAATAAAAGAAAAATGAAATAATTCAGAAGAACCATATAGAATAAGATTCCGCAACTAGAAATGTCTGTCCGTATGTATTATTGTATATACTAAATAAATAAATACTGATGAGATACTCTTTTCCTATCCTAACTTTAAAATAAAGATGTCATAACAACTTGTTGAGATAAGTAAATTAATTGTGGAATTAATTGGTGGAATAAACAAATAAGAAAGCATTACTAAATATATTTGTTCCATTGTATTTGAATTAAAAGATTATTTACAACGTGTTTGTAATAATTACATACCAATTATTTTGATTTATAAATGTAAACTAATATGATAATGAATACTAAACGCTGTGCGCTATGAAATATTTAAATTAGGGACTTTTGCGATGCATATACCGGTAGAGATGTTAGCGAGAGAAATAATCCTTGTCATTTAGTGTTAACGTACGTAAGCGTGCATAAATAAATATTGTCGTTGAACGTCGGTACGCACCGAAAACATATTATGTCTTTTAATTTCTGTTCTCTGTGTATTAGGCATTGTTAATGATGCTATAATTTATTTATGTTTAACTTTCGCGAGCACACTCTTTTGTATGGACACCCGTAGCGGGTCACAAGGTGATGTGTGACGACTTTCTCACGTTCTGTGGCAAGCAGCTAGAGATAAACATGGCTCTTGGCCTATAAATAGCCTCGCCTTGAGTATTGCAATTATGTTTGGTTTTCGAGCATCGACGCGATCAGCGACAGTTACCAGCAGTGAAGCATACGTTTTGGTAAGCAAAATGATACAGCATACATTGTTTTAGTTATATTGCATGTTTTTTGATTAGCTTTTTCTGTTATACCGTATGATAGACCGTATGCATGTGATGCATGTGTAGCTTCATGCTATTCTTATCCCGCAACCTCTTTCGTACATACTAAAGTCACTAGTACAACAGCCACGTTAGTTTAAATTGCGTCGTTGCGTACATACTAAGCTAGTGATAGTCACTTGGCATCCAGGAGCGTTAGTTCTTATGCAACGTTACGCGCTCATGGGATATACTAGTAGCGAAACTAGTGGAATTCGCTTGGCCGTCAGTTCCTAATGCGAAGTTACGTAGTATTTTCAGAGTATACCTTCCGTTTTACCATTTACACTGTGTGCTTGTAATTACCGCCATTTTCCGTTGCTTTCCGTATTATTATTTTGTCACCGCATTAAAATTTAGCTTTATGAGCATCGCTAATATTTCGCTAAGTGCCGTTTTTATTATTATTATTGCACTACCGTTATGTTATGCGCCGTTTTTGATTTTTGATGTTCCCGCAATCCCGCTGATATTAACTTTACGTAATTTATAAATTTTACGATGAGATCTCATGAGAAATTCGTAGCTTCTCAGAGGAAATATCATTAAAGGATACCAGAAATTTAACCTAGAAGAAAGTACACGCTATATATCTTAGTTATATTTAATTATATTGAAATATAGTTATATTGCGGTGAAAGAAAGACAATTTATGGAAGGCATGCTAATGAGTATATGAAGAGAATGTTAAGAGTAGAGAAATCGACGTCGAGTGAGATAGTATTACAAGATGGTCTATGCGCGTGTGGTTTGATAGAATGAGTGGAAGTTCGAAACGTGAGATGAAGATTGAGTAGAGGTTGAAAGATGTAGAAATGCGAGAGAAGCATGAAAGAATTAGAATAAGTAGATATAACAGAAAATATGTTTATTTGATGGTGGATGGGATGATTCCGGAATCGAAGATGAGTATGAACGATAGGAGGATGACAGCTAGATTCAGGTGTGGTAGCGAGGAAAAGGGAAATAAGTATTGGATGGATGAAGTGTATAGAAGGTGTAGAGTACGTGGAGTGGAGGATGAAATATTGGAGCACTAGAAGAAGGAATGAAGCGGACGGAGTAACAAAGATTGGAGGCTGGGTATTCAAGGAGGTGTCTGGGTCGTGGAATGTGTGTAATGAATAAGATTATGGGAGAGTTAATGAAAAAAAAAATGAATATAGAAGATGGGAGGATTTGGATAGGAGGACGAATTGTGTGAACACTGGGTGAATGCGTGTAAGTAAATGATATGGACAGAAGAACAAGGATTGAAGGCTGGGAATTTGAGAGGTTGGGAATTGGGAATTGGAGATATGGGAATTGGAAATGCATATAAATTTATATTTAAAATATTATTACTTACTTGCGTTTCAGTGAGCATGAGATTAGATGCGACTTCATACCTCTTTGGCCTGGATAGGTATTTATTCTGTCTAAATTGCTTTTCTAATTCCAATAGTTGTTGGGATGTAAATGCTGTACGTGGTCTTCTTGTTTTGCCTAAAAGTGTGTGACCAGGACCGCAGCCTGAAAGGAGAAAGAAAATATCACATTAAATCGTACTCGTAAAAACTCATATTATTGTAGCGCACACATTTCTCTAGTAGTCCTCGAAGTTTGAAGTATAAATTTGCATCGATAGATAAATAGATATTTATTACAGTTGTTTAGTCTGAGTCAGTCACAATGTATGTACTTAAAAAGCTACAAATTAATAAAGAAAAATATAGTATACTGTTCAAATGTTCTTTATTTCGTCTAATCCTGAGGTCGGCAAAATGTGGCTTGTGAGCCACATGCGGCTCTTTAGGTGAGCGTTTGTGGCTGTATACATTACATTAACTTCATCAGAGATTTACATCCTGTTAAAAAAATAATATTATTATTTGAAACCCAAAAGATTTGAACCCGAAACTTTTTTTGTTTTAGAATTACCTATTTTTATATTTAGTTATTTTCTAACGGCTTCCGCAAAGGTCTAAACTCCGTTCATAAAAGATTATTGCATATTTTTTGGCATGTTTCACAAATAGCGAATAAGTTAAAGATTGCTTCATAAAAGCATCCGAAATTATTTTTTAAGATTTTAAAAATAAAGCCAAAATTGTAAAAAAAAATTAATAAAACCTTTGTCTACAAAAGCGGTGGAAGCCAAAGCTGTCAAAATATTTTTAAGTTGAAGAGTTTGAAATGTATTGTTCAATACGAAATGGTACAATCGAGAATCATGTGACATAAACGACATAGCACAAGTGACGCAGCACAAGTATTATTAAAGAAGCACTTCTAAGTTTGTTGCCCCTCAAGGGACAAGTTGGTAGAATAGACATTCTGTCGAAGATATTCGGTGGAAGCACATCTAGAAAAACACAACAGAATTGATTTAGATAAAATTGTTTCTACTGCCTCTGATGGAGCTACAAATCTGATTGGACTAAAGGAGCAGTTTTAATCCTGAAACGAAAAATTAACCATGAAGTCCTTGCAATCTACTAAGTAATTCATCAAGAACTACTTTATGCCCAATTGAAATCATGAATTTTGTAATCAAGGTGATTAACAGCATCTTATCCAAACTTATCGCCAGAGTAAAGTCTTGGACAAAACGGATAACGAATACTGAGACTTATAATTTGACAATGATGGACAATTTTAGTAATCCCGTTCAGGAATTTAGAAGATATAAATCTACATTAGGATTCATCTTGCAGCCTTCTAAAACAAAAATCGAAACACTTTATTTTGCAGCGTTTAACAGATAACAGTTAATCGACACAAAAAGCAAAGCGTTGTGGAGCGCAAGTTTACGACTATGACCAATTGCTTCGAAAATGTCAAAAGAGACAATTTAATTCGATTTCTCAGCATAAGTGTACCTATTCATGCGACCTATTCAATACACCTATTCATGCGAGCAAGAGCAGGTGTTCATCTCCATGAACCCAGAAGCAAATTAACCAACGAGAACTTGAAATCATGTATGAAATTGAAAACAAGTTGTTATTCGCCAGACATGACAAAGCTTTCAAGAGCGATACAAGGTCAATTTATTTAATAGAATTGTTGATGTTTCGTGGTTAAACCTTCACGCTGGATTAAATTATGAAATTAATATATCTTTTTACTTATGTCTCGGAAAAATGTTTACCCCGTCCGGGCCTCTCGATTGCCGGGCGATTGCTCTTCCAAGTGAGCTAACGGACACTTATGCGAAGACACAAATAATTTTTGATATGTATTTGTTTTCCGTATCTATTAAGATAGGCAACTTATATATCAGGATTTGTTTTGGCCACCTATTTGCTACCGTCGATCGATTCATTCGTCATCGGGTAGATGGAGCCTCCTGGATGTTTTTATTAACTTCTTTTTCGCTTTGCTGGCCGTCGCATGTTTAATTGAGTAGTTGATGTTTCGTGGTTAAGCCTCTACACTGGCGTTATTTGATAGAGTAAATTATGAAATTAATATTTCTTATTACTTGTGTCAAAAAAAAATTTACTCCGTCCGAGACTCGAACGCATTAGTAATGGCCAAAACAAATTTGGCCAAAACAAATCCTGATATACAAGTTGCCTATCTTAATAGGAACGGAACACAAATTGATATCAAAAATGATTTTTGTCTTCGAGTGCCCGTTAGCTCAATTGGAAAAGCTATCGGCAATCGGCAATCGAGTGGTCCGGGTTCGAATCCCAGACGGGGTAAACTGTTTGTTGCGACACAAGTAATAAGAAAAATGTAAAAGTGGTTGTTTTGAAACATTTAATGATGTTATGTATGCCTTAAAGACGAACATTTCAATGGAGCTTCGGTTCTTTACGATGTTTGTTAAACTTTTCCAGCATCAAGCTCAGAATGTGAACGTGGATTTAGTTTGATGAATGCTATCAAATCTAAAATGCGCTATAGATTAGAGATTAAATATTTGGATAATTTATTGATAAAGAAATCTTATATATTATTAGAAAAACTGTTTGACTTAGATGAAGTATATACAAACAATTTGGATTAATAGTAAATAACTATGTGAAAAACTTTCAAATTTTTACTACCAAAAGGGCTGACGGTTTTAGTAAATACAGTTATTTATAAATTATTAAATCCGAAGGAATATCAAAGCTTAAAGATCTAATTGAATTGATAAATGAATATTTAATTTAATACATTATAATAATATAATTTGGAATCATTAATAATGTTGATTTATGTTCCAATAGAAAATGAATTTTAAATATCTAGTAAATTATGTACATGTTGAATCTAGCAATGTTAAACCGGAATTCAAATAATATTCAAGTTATAATTGAAGACTCGCAGTGTGTCTGTATAACAATGGAAAGTAATTTGCGTGTGAGATATTTCTAACTAAAATGTAATTGTATTAGTTACTAACGAAAATAAATACATTCCGATGACCAATCGTAATATAAAATTATACGTTCTTAATTAGAATCCTTACTTAAGTTATATTTGTATCTATATAAATGATTTAAGAAGCTTAAAAATATTCAATAAAAAAATTCCCTTTTATAACTTGATTATCGTTTATATGTATTCTATAAATCTGTTTACGAATTAAGTGTAACCCAACAAATTAAACAGCCTGTAAACACAATTTCAAATCTTGTTAGAAAAAAAAACAACTGATATTTATATATCGGACAAGTCGCATAAATGGAATGCTATTTTTATTACAGTCGAAACTCTTATTTACGGACCCCTCATCAACGGACATCGCATGCTACGCACAAATTTTTTATTATTATGCGCTTAAAGTTTTTCTCTTTTCGCACGTTACTATTTTTTTAATTGAATATCAAGTATTTATTAAATAAGTAGCTACGTAAGCTACGTAAAAGATTCTCATACTTTCAAGCAATATATATATAATGTTAAAAATGACCACTTGGCAGCACTGATGTGGGTTTCAGTTGTAAAAAAAACAGGTGTACAGTGCATACAGTGCGACACATTAGCGCGTCTATTATTAATAATAGACGTGACACGTCTATTATTTTTGATATTTTAATTGTTTGGTCTTCATCATGTCAACGAAGTAGAAAGAGTGTAAAATGTCATCGTACAAACCTAAGTATCAGTGATAAATTAGAACTTCTTAAGAGGTTAGCGAGGACCTCTTAAGAAGTTCTAATTTAACATTTCGAGGTTAGCGATAGAGGATTAAAAGTATCTTAAGAGGTTAGACAGGTAAGGTGCAACATGGAGAATCTAGTAGTGCAGAATATTAGTGCTGTAGAACCGTTCAGACTGAATGTTACTGTTCTCTACCCAGAAGTATCTAATGACTGCATAAACGAACTACCAGTTGTATATTACAACACAAAAAACTCTTGGTTTAATACTGCTATTTCATTTCGGAAATGCAAAATTTCCAAAAGTACGTAATACATATTGCCCTTGAAGATGTTAAGGCTATTCTCGTCCTTGACAATGCACCATAACATCCAAACGCAGAAAAATTCGTAAGCGTAGACAGTAGAATCCGTGGCTTTCCACCTAACACAACCTCGTTAATCATCGGTAATAATGGATCTAGAAGTGATTGTGTCATGTAAACGGCATATCAGCTTAAATGTTTAGATGAAGTCTTTGTGATCGCAGAGGAAGAGAAAGATATGGAAGAAAACGCAATAGAGCAGCGAACATTAAGCAATATTAAAAATTATAATCTGAAATCGCGCATCTACTTAGAAAGCTTGGAAAGCATGTCAAAATGACAACTCTGTCCAAATTTTGGGAAAAATTAATGATGGGTAAAGATCCTTATCTGGACATTAAACCAAAGAATTTTCACAAACTTTTATCATGAGCTGGAGAAAAAGATGTTTATCTTAATTATATCGAAAATTGGCTTGATGAGAACGATGGCGATCCCCGTTACCATGTTTTTTTCATTGGAGGAATAGCTGAATCAGCTTTAGCTGGTGAAGATTCAGTAGAGTTCCATTGATTCGGAGGAGGAGGTGCAGTGAAACCAAAAATGTTTCAAGTGCGAGATTCCTTTGACATTCTCTTACAATTTCTTAATACTACAGATCATTCTTCCATTCAAGCTTATTATCAACATCTCTTGATATTAAGAGAATTAATAATTCATGAACAGTACACTTGTGGAAATCAGTTAAAGTTGGATTCATTTTTTAAACTTAAACTCTCTCCAACATCTGACCAGAACACCCAAAATACTGCATTCAGAATAATAAACGATTCCCACTATGCGATCACTGCAGAATCGAATCTCCATTTCCACTACATACACAGAAGAAATTGTGTAAATTTTAATATTTCTAATAAATGTATCTAAATATTGTTGACTCAAAAATAATACCCTCCTATCTATGGACATTCGGCAATAACAGATTGCTCCTCGCCGTTATTGGTCTGTTGATGCGAGGTTCGACTGTACTTCATAACCGTAATATAAAATCATTGATGGATTTATTGAGTTGCTTTGTAGTAATCCATGACGAAATATTAATTGGAAGTGTATTTTACATCGTGATTTGCAGAAATAGATAGCAAATTCGAGGTAATATACATTTCCAATTGAAATCATTGATTAAATATTTTATAGAATTAAGAGTTAAACATTTTTTTGGCTTCAAATATAAGTAACTTAAAATAGTATATTTATTCATGAAGAAAAGGGTAATTGTATTTTACTCTTCAGTTGGCCCGTAACTAAAACTCAAGCTAATTACAATGGAGTATAGTTAGATCGACGTTGTTTGGAGTAAAACGCACAGTTGTAATGCTAACTTGATAATCTCGTTCATTAAAGTTGATCAGTCGTTTTTATACACTATATCTAAGGTTATTACAATACGTCATTTAAGTAAATGAATTGATATATCATTTTGCGTGTACGGGTTTGCACACAAAGTTTGTTTACATTAAATCAATCTAATGCACTGTATTAATTGCAATATCTTCTTCTTCTTTCTTCTTTGTCAGCCATTGGGTATCCACTGCTGGATGTAGGCCTCCCCTAAATTTTTCCATTTTCCACGGTCCATTGCCACTTGGTGCCATATTGTG
>WYDF02295146.1:0-15973 GCA_009867245.2 Adranes taylori | reverse complement strand
TCGAATGGCCAACAACCAATCATATTTTAAAGTGTAAAGAAATAGTGTAAAGAAACTATAGGGTTGGTGGGGTTCTGGATTTTAACTAAACATTATTCTGTTGTAATCATTGTTAGTGATTGTAGAGATTACTAAATCAAGAGCAAGTATTATCAAGAGATATATTTTTGTATACAGAAATTTCAGGGTTGTGGGCTTATTAGATTTTAACTGGATTTTACAACTCACGTCTAAAGTTACATGAACTATATGTACGACATTTCATTTAATTTATCGGATAGAAATTGTACGGATTTGGGGTTGCTGGAAGTTATCTGAATTTCGTAGGGTAATATATATATATATACATTTGTAAAATATTTTGTAAAGGTTGTTATAAAATAAATTTCATGGTCATCACCTTGTTATTCACATTCCATACTTAAAATATTTCATCTGATTAAACTATTAAAAATGTGTTCAAATTGTGTATGACTTTAAGCTTTATTTAACAGTCTGAGGGGGTTATTATAGATCATTTTTCGTATTTTGCTAGGAGAGTGTGATTATAGGTGCCTTCCGTAGTCACAAAATACGGGGCGCAACAGATCCGGGCAATAGTAAAATAAATAGTAACAATTTAATGGAACTAACGGTAGGGCAGTGGAGAGGTCTATAGAATGGACTCAGAATAATTCGGAGAGTTTTTACGGGTTTTTAGTAGGTTTAAACCATAGTTTGATTATAGGTTGATAACTTCATTGGGTCGTTCGCTCATGCTCGGGATAATTAGAGACTTGTAGAGTTGGAATAAAAAGGAAGAGGTAAACAGTTGGAAAATTATTGTGTAGTAGATTTGGGGTAAATGGAAATATAAATGTGGGCTCGCTAATTATCTTTGAAATTTGGCAATCATTATTAGGAAAATAAGACAAAAATAAAAATTGGTTATAAATACTTTTTTTAATAGCCGGAATTCTGAACGAGCTTTTAAATTCCAACGAGAGCTAAATATAATACTAGCTTCATGAACAAGCAGTAAAGGCATCATCTCAAAGTTTAAGCACTGATCACATTGCCATCAGAAAACTACTGACACGGCACGTGACCGAAGTTGCCATTAATTCTGTTGTTTGTATTTCGCCTGGAATGTATTTCCTCTGGACTTCACACTAGTTTACAAACAAACCTAAATATCGATAATGATGTACGAAGAAAATGAGGTCTTACGGATCTGCGCTTATTTGGATTTAAAAATTACTCGGTAGAAGGTCGTTAATTACCCTATAATTAATGATTGCTGAAATTGATTTTGGGAAATTAATTAATTTATGTGAGACACTTTATTCTCCATGCGTCTTGGTGCTTTCATTTTCTTTTGTACATAACTGGGATGAATCCTTATTATAGTCAGATAATTTATTTCATAGTAAAGAGAATTACATACAAAAGATAAAAAGTTATAAGACCCTAAGCAGAAGCAATTTGTCTCGAGCTCAACCATCTCAACGCAAACTAAATTTATCCAATAGTGCTTACTTTGTGTGTGCTGAAAAGCTCACTTCAGGTTGACTATGATAAATGACGTTGGTATCTATCTGCAAAATAAATAACGTTAAGATTGCATATGTCATATCACAACCTGTAAACACAACCTGAATTTTATAGCGTACATATGGCATATATAACTTTAATATACTTACAGGAACGTATCTGAATTCATTACAGATTGACTACATTACCTTCATACTTCCAAAATAGTAAAGCATATTTTTATAGCATATATGCTTTATGCATTTTATCAAATGCAACTATATGTGGAGGTTTTTTAATATCCTCTCTATATTTTCCAAAACATGAAGTTGGGTATTATAATTTGAACAATTTATAATTCAGAGGACTTTATAGATTTGAATTTCTAATGAAGATATTATAAATATACATGTAAATTGTGTGCATAGAAACTTTTGTTGCGTTATCTATGCCAGTACAACTAGTGCGGCACGCCTTCCTTGCGTTTACACTTTTGAAAGAAAAGTCCATTTAACAACTAAAATCCCATTACCTAATTCATTTCACTACTTCATTAATTCAATCAGTCGCTAATTTACCCATTCGATCGTTGTTCCAGGCAGGTCTCAGGCTGCACCGCCCCACCTGCGGTTCGCACTGCGGACGTAGGATAGATTAGGGAAGGGGGGAGGAGGTCAAAATATATAATTATAATCCGGCGAGGCTTGACCCAAAAAAGTTGGGATACTCTGATCTATACCATATGGCCAGCAATTAGAAGGTAACTAAAGACAAATTAAAAACTGAGAAAGAAAGTCGTTATGAAGAGAAGTGTTTTACATATGATATTAGTTTACCACGTAAAAATACTTTGAAAATTAGTGTATAAATCCGCACTGGCGGGAAAACAGAGAAATGTTTACAGGGCGGTTTTAGTTTCACCAGTAAATATTCTTTTAAAGATACACAAGTGTATCTATCTAAACAAGCAGAAGCTTATTCATATTGGCAAAGCACCTTGTACTTTAAATACACATTAGGTTATTCATACTGGCAAAAAACCATACAAATGTTTAGAATGCGATTCTATTTTGAGACGGAAATGTCAATTAAATAGCCACTACTGATGAAAACCCTATAAATGATTAGAATGTTATTCTACATTTAAACATAACTCTGATTTAAATTACCACAAGTTAATTCATACTGGAAAAACACCATACAAATGTTTAGAATGTGATTCTACCTTTAAAAATAAAGCACACTTAAATTACCACGAGCTAATTCATACTGGCAAAAAAACCATACTAATGTTTAGAATGCGATTCTAGTTTTAGACAGATATCGCATTTAGCTGAAATCTTAGTGTCTTGTAGAGTTGTCTTGTTGGGTGTGCTTTGGTCTGTTTCTAAGTAGTCAATTCAAGGTTGAATTTATTTAAACTACTCTAAATGTGCCCATTTAGAGTTCGAATTACCATTTTTGTAACACACCCCCACCCTATTGCTGGCGTGTCAATGTAGTGGCGCTAAAAGATATCTTAGTAATAGTTACAGAATTAAATGTTCTTCGGAAACAGGTTGCTCGGGCACCAGGTCTGTTTAACGTGAGAGCACATTCTGGAACTGATGGTGATGTTCCTTCGGTCCTCAGTGGCTTACTGAGGGCTTAGATAAACGCAGGAGGTAAGTAAACCAGGTGTTCTTGTTCTTGCGGGCAAGCTGTAATAAACTGATTCACTAATAAGTGAAACAGCATTAAAGGTTTAACAAAACCGTGTATTGTTCTTCTACTTATAAACAAAGAATAGAAAATGTTATATTATACATAAAATAATCATTCTTCAAAATATAAACCCAGCCTTTATAGCGGTAATCAAAATATATAGTAAATAAGGCACTTAAAGCCAAATTGTGTTAATATGGTGCAAGCATAATAATGGTGAATAAGCGATGCAAATGAATTTAGCGGTTCTCGTATATAACAATACAGAATGCGGTGACAAAATAACGAAACGGAGCTTTTGGTTTCTATTTTGTCTTTGTCTTTTAAGGTTAAATTTTTTTATAATATGTATGTGGGAAACGCGGGAAGGCAGAAGGTTTTTAAGAAAGGGGGAACAGGATTTATTATAAAATTAATTATGAAATTTAGTTAGTTTTAATTAGTTAAGAAGAATATAATTATGTTTACTATTATTTGAAATATGAACTTTATGTATTAGTAAGTATTTGAAGTGTAAGAATTTATTTTATGTCAATAAAGGTGGTTATTATTATTAACGAAACGGCGAAAAGGTGAGAAGCATGTAACTATGGGACGCAAGCAATCAATCATAATCAAACAAAAATAAAGGTGAGCCTAAATATACTATCATGGAATGACGGCTATATCTTAATATACGGTATGGATCAATATACGGGCAGGGTGGGAACATTCGGAGTTTGCTACTAACGGTGGGTTGTAAATCATGCACAAATACGGAAGGGTGGATAACTCTCAATACACAATCATTGGCGACAGGTAGGGACACTCTGAATTCGCTACTAACGGCGGGTTATAAATCATACATCAATATACACAATAATGAATTACATGTAGGGACACTCGGAACCTACTACTGACGGTTAGGAAGGTAGGTATATACAAGCGCAATTACGGAAAGGTGAATAAATCTCAATGCTTATTATGTAGGCTTGACAGGACAGGTATGATCGGTAGTTGTTACTAGTCACAACAACATCATTGTTTAAATAGATGTTAATGACACAGGAGTTACCAAAACTAACCTCGTATAGAAGCCAGCGTTAGGTATACTTTAGCTAATGAATCACTACTTGGTTGCACAATAGGTTGCACTAGCGCCCTTGTTTACATAGACACCAACACTCAAAACCTTGTTTACATAGGCCAGCATTTGGGTGCATACTAGTCAATGCAACGGAAAAGGAAATACTATTAGTTACAACAAGATCCTTGTTTACATAGATATCGTTGAAACCGGAGCAGCTAAATTCAGCCCTTGTTTACATAGGCTAGCACTAGTTGCACTTTAGCGGGTTTATTCACAGCGTCGGAAATACAATTAGTGTCAATAGCGTCCTTGTTCTCATAGACACCACTGATACCTGAGCACCTAATACCAACTCTTGTTTACATAAGTCAATATTACATCATTTAGTAAATTGGAGATAGGTTACGGAAATAACAAAAGGAAATACAAACCGTTCAAAATACATTCAATCAATAATAATAAACGGTATATCTACTGATCTAGCAATAAGCGGTATAATAATTATTTTCAAAAATGATATTTAAAAAATAATTATCTTTCCAAACTTATTTTTCAAAATTGCTCTTACCAAATATATAAAACGGTGAACACTGGCTCGGTTGCTGGCTGCTGCTGTCGAACTCGGGAGGGCTGAAGACTATCTCATTAAAAGCTTAGAAATTCGCTCTTTTATAAAGGACCAAGCACATACAACACACGCACTTGTGTGAAACAGTGGACCCTACCACAATCTATGGATTAACATATCCTACTCTAATATAGTAATAAACATTCAGACTTACATATAATTATATGGGAATATATTCTATCTCTTTCAAAACCATGCGGACTCATATATTATTCTCATGCTCGCGCGACGCTATATATCAATATAGACAAGCGATGCAGAAAGCATATGCTTTTGTCTGTCTTAATTAATTGGCCATATAGTCCTTTCTCTTATATGCGCTACGCAATTCTCTAGCGTAATGTTTACGTTCTTAATTCGGAAGAAATATTTATTTAATTACTCGAAATTTATTCAAGCTACACCTGCTAATTATATTCAGACCTATTCTAAGTATGATATTCTTATACATTGTTTCTTAACTGTGTTTAAGAAATAATCTTTCATTTTAAATATGGTATGGAACAACATTTGAATATTGTTTGTTTATATATCTTTGCAAGATTTACTTTTCAATTTTTACAGATATTATTTTATGCAGTCTTTTGGCTATAAGGTTGCCTACTTAAGATAAATAGATCTATTCATTTTATTTAATCACGGAATATAGACAGAATTATATTTATAGTAAAATCACTTTGTTACATTTTGTATAGTCTTCGTTTATTTTTTGTGTTAAGTGGGCTGTTTTTGTTAAGTAGTGGATAGCGGGTTCCGCATAGCTGATTACCTTTTTTATGGGTTCCTCTTCTGTGTTCTGGAAATTGTCAGTGATGTGTCTAGTGTGAAGCCTTGAAGGTTTGAAGCCTTGATGTACTTGAGGGTTTTACATCTTGGTATTTTATGATCTTATAGTGTCATTTAGAATAGTGTTTTTTGTCTTTGTTTTAGTGTGTATATGATTGTCTGTGTCTTATCCGGGTTTAGCTTGATCCGTCATAGGTCACACTAGTTGCTTAACTCGTCTAAATATTTAATTATGATTTCTGTTTTTGATGCTAGTGCGAATTTAGCAGTATCATCGCCGTATACCGGTAGTACTGTTTTTGTGTTTTGTAGAATGTTGGTTGTGTAGATGTTGTACAACTCTGATTCTTGAGGTACTCTGTAACATGTTTTGTGTTTCAATTTGTAGTGTTAACGCTGACGGAGAAAGTTCTTTCTGTAATGTAGCTATGTATTAGTCCGCAGTATGCAATGGACACGTTGTTTGGTGTGTGAGACCTTGGTGCCAAACCTTGTCGAAAGCTCTAGAGACGTTAAGAAGCCACCGTAGCTGCTCCACGATTTAGCCCGCCGGTCGCGCGCTCTGTGACTCGTAGGAGTTGGTGTATAATGCTGTGTTCTTTCCGGAAGCCGTACTGTACTTCCGGGTATTATGTTTTACAAGCGTTTGTGTATGACCCTTTCAATCCTTATTGAAGAAAAGAGACTGCTGCTGATGGCCTGTAGTATTCAGAAATATATGTAGGCTTTCCTGGTTTGTATATCATTATGTACCTGGAGTGTTCCCAAAGCCTTCGAGTTACTAAAATAAAAATAAATCATTTTTGCTTCAAGGTACGTTTATCTTTTGGATTATATGTTTCATCCATTCATTTAAGTAACCTTTCAGTAAACTTTCACTGTTCACTATAGTATACGTACATGGTAATTGGCAGTCTGCTTAATTTTAAATAAAAGTCTAGTGGAGGCATTCCACATATTTTCCTGTGTCTTGAATAAAATCACTTTAGTACTTTTAATGATCCAATTTATTTGTTTTTTTAGTAATTTCCCGAATCGAGGAAAATAATTTATAATTACGTACCATCCTCTTAGAAAAATATTAAGATATTCTTCAATCGTTGAAAGTCAAAAGGTGAAGACAGTAAATAACTACCTACACACATTAACTAGATCGATTAAGTACCCTTGTTTCGATATTAAAGAAACATTAGGTTCAAAGCAAAATAAATACGGCACTGATGCGCGCCATCAGTTCCGCTTGTATCTTTGCAAACAGATGAGTTGATGAACTTTGCAGCATTTGGATCAAAGGTAAAATTGGTAAACAAACGAAAATGAAAATGTGTCGCGGACTGGATTATCGTTTCTGCGTTTTATCAAATTCGACCGAAACATTTACGAGAAGGTCTAATAGAAACTGAAAGACTTTAAATAAAATATTTTAACGTATTTTACTTGTGGACTTGAGTCATATTTACGCGAATTATATAGATTAAATATGTTCTATTTACAACATGGAAACGTTATTATTTTACGAAGCGTATTTCTGATTGCAACTTTTTTTTCGTTGTTAAATCTGCAGTAGATTATGTAAAATTATTATATTCCATTTTAGTTTAGTACTTATTTTTATTTTCCTTTTACACTGGTGGAAGTTTGAACCAACCTCTCTTGCATATGCTCTTGTTAACTTATAGAAACATGTCATAGAAACATGCAGGTGTTTTAGTTTTTTTTTGAGGACTATCTTTAAGTCTGTATGTATATCATGTAATCTCCTGCATCATATATCACGTGAAAAATGTACGAATGAGTTCAAATTTGTCGTATGGAATTGGTAGGGCTTTAGCTATTAATTTTTTTCAGCAAATCCGCCATGGAGGACAAGTGTTGACTAAATTGCCAATGAGGAAGGGGAAATTAATTAATCAGCTTCTCTCACACTATCGTGAACTAAATCCAATTCAACAATATGTAGTAGAGGCAAACATAAAGTAGAGGAATAGTAGAGGAAAACTGCCGATTCTCGTCCGGCCGATACGGGCTGGCCCGTTCGCCATTCCGTTACTTATTTAATAGTATGTATTAAAATACGGGCGAATCTTAAGGATTTTCTCTCAGACACTTTTGCTCATTAAGATCCGAAGCCATTCATCATTCCGACTACTTATTTGATAGAACGTATTAAAATATTGGTCAATGCTTTTCTCATCGTTCGCATATCTTCGTAAATCTTTGAAAAATTTCCCGCTAGAAAAATTCCCGATTTGAGTTTTGAAAAAAGTAACTGGCACAAAATAAAGTAGCTGGAAGCAAGTACTTAAAATGGAACAAGTGAAGACACTAAACATATAAATTTCATGAGGTTATACCTACTCTTCTTTCTGAAGCAATTGAAAACGTCTCATGAAAATTATATCTCAGGAACTAAAAATGGAATTTAGAATTGGCAATGACCTTAGTTGGTATTTCGCAGGAAAAATATACATTCTTCTTCCGGCATCAATACAAAAGATGGAATGTTTTAGAAGATTGTGTACAAGATTTGGAAGTTAATTCCATTTTCAAAACTCTACGGAAATGCTGAATTGATAGAGTCAGAGCAATTCTGTTTCAGATAGATACAGTGCAGCAAGGTTATGTTTGGAGAAACGAAGCCATTCTTGGAATAGTACAAAGAAACTGGCACAATGTATGGTGAAACAATTAGCCTAGACATATAAATTACTGGTGAAGAAATAGCTTCTCTAGCTCTAATTATCTAGAAAAAGCAACAGCGTTAAAAGCAAAAAAAATTACACTATTAGGATATTCGCATTTCTGTAATGCAGGACCGCCACTATCTCTTTAGACTTAGGCCTTCAGATTGCTCTGGTTTCGTTATATATCGAAGGTGGCATGAGGTGATAAAAGTAGTCCAATAGTGCCACGTACCGAAAATGTAAGAGTTGAATTAAAAATAATCTGAATGCAAGCAGGTAATCTTAGCTTGATCTTATTAAAGCAGGATCGAGATTATGCTTTTGACCATATTACTGCTTTTCTTATTCTATCTATTTGTAACATAAAATGGTCTGCATGAGTTCTCAGAATTGGGTAAGAAATTCGCTGATGTTAATATTATTATAATAAAGTACTCAAATTCATATATTGCTAAACACATAAATATGTATACGCAATAACGATGTAATAAAAGCAGCTTTATTGTTCTGTATATTATAACTTCATATACATGACTCGTTTTACGGTTTTAATTAACTGACATTGTATAATTTCTATTTATAATTCAAGATTTGTTAGGATGATTCCATTACCATGTACCATTAGCAAAAATAACAAGAAAAAGTAACGAATTATTGATAGTTTGGTTTATGATATTCTTCTGATTGGATTTTGGTTTCTCATTTGGTTTTTCATGGCGTCGGTAGAATTAAATGGTAGATGGTTAGCGAAGCTATGCTGATGACATGAGATATGTTGTATGATCTATTAGCGTGAGTGTTGAAGATAGGAAATGGTTTTAATGAAGATGGAAGTGGTGTGTGTACGAAGGTGTTATTCGTTGTCGCCGAAGTCGTAACGGGACGTTCTTAGAATTTTTGTTGACCTGGTTTATTTTAATTCAGATTTAATAACATAATATAAACAAATTGCTACTGGCGCTTACTTTAATGCAAATCAGATTTAAGGCTGCGATTTCGCTGGCTGCTCAAGACAATAGGTTTGATCATTCAAGGAGATTTATGTAAGCTAAAACGTGCGAATTTGCTGGATTAGCTGTGACGTGTTATCGAGGGACAATGACATTTAGCGTGGCTAGCCGGCTCGTTGGGCCTGGCTTGAAGGAAACTTCTGCTAAAAAAGTTTAGGAAATTTAGAATTCCGGCCAATAGAAAAATCTATCTCTGATCCGTTGAGATGTCTAAGGATGAATGTTTCATTATTTTTTTTTTGCGAAAATCTACGAAACCATAAGGGATGAAGCGCCCGTGGCCAAAATATTTGGGAACATCGCATCGAAACGCCTTCTGCTAAAATTAGAAGAACAAACATCAAATGAGAGCAGATTAACAATCAGCCGAAAACACGGTGTATTGAAAATGAGTGGGTGAATTGTACGTTCAGTCATAAAAGTTTTCAGTTAAACTCATAATAATAGCTTTCGTAAAATATCAGGTGCGGAAATATACTGTCGGCGTAATAAATACACACGCATATTTAAGAACAAAGCTTCCGACACTTGTTGGCAATTCCTATAGCAAGAAGCAGCATAAGAACATCCAGACGCTGTCCTTTGACATTTTCTCCCGTGTATTGCCGGCATCCTTTAAATATATTTTTCAATGCGAGTTGGCATGTTTGTATAGAATTCTTCTGCGTTCAGCGGCGTGTTTGATAATTTCGCCCCATTTATCTTTTACGGATAACATTTATTTATCAATTTATATTTATATTATTTGTTAATTAGTATATTATATTCGAAGAATTGAATTAAATTTGATTAGTCAATTTATATGATATTAGAGAATTACGATGTTAATTAATTAATTGAATAAATCCCTTGTAATATGTTATCCGATAATAAGCAATTAATTAGAAATTATATTCTAATAGATTCGAACTGCAGTATATTTCTATCACATTCGAGAGAAAACGTATTAATTCTTAGAATCTGAAAGCAGATGTTCAAGAGAAAATAGGTGCATTCCATCCTAGAAAAATAAGTTCACGGTCGTACTATTTTGCAGTTACATAACACTCGCCTGAGGGCACCTTTTAGTACAACATTCTTGGTTAGGCTATAATGGGACATTTGGAAACTTGGGGAGATCAAAATAAGGTACTTAACGTGCGTAGAAGTATGCGCTTAGAAATTCTAATTCAATTTAAACAATTAGAATCAGTGTGAGATCTTTAAATTATTCACTTAATTACTTTAATACTAAAACTGTTTCGAAGGGATTTAAAAGATTATCCATGTGTAATGCTTTCGTTTAATTATTAATTATATTTAATTGAAATACAACATATTCTTTAATGTAATTCCTGTCATTTAATTCCCGGCAAATCTAAGCCAAAAACCCCCCATTTTTCTATCCTTAAACAATAGGCGCGGCAATTTGGTGGAGGCGCCGGGTAACTTATAAATGTGTCGTAGTAGTAATGTTAATGTATTTTTGTATTGTACGTTATGCGTGTACTATTACAAGTAGAACGCTTCCTACTCATATCAGTTACCGGTATAGCATTGTCATAAAAGTTTGTAGTTACATATAGCAGTATATGTCAGTAGCTAGCAGAATAATTACATTTCTCGTCTGATGTGGCATTTACATTTTGGCTAAACTACATACAATGGTTGTAGTTTTCTCACGAAATAAAAAATCCATGTCGGAAGTTGGAAAATCTACGAAATATTTACGTTTATAATTAATTTTCCAGAATTTATGAAATTGCTATTGCCCATGCATTAGCCTCAAGTGTATGAAAGCATCCCTCGTATTTCTTTAGGAGTTTGAATGAAGTTCACTTTTATCTTTTTAATTAAACTCTGAATTCAGCTCGTACATATTTGGAAACAATATACATGGAGTCAAGTAGCTATTAGAATCATGTAATTAATATTTAGCCGTGAGTTTATTTACCATAATTACTTTATCTTGTAAGGGATTCGTATCCGACGGATCACCACAAATACATCAACAATATCTTTTATAATTAACTAAATTAATTTTGCAAACAACAACGGACGTTTTGATCGATTTGAGGTACTAGTAGCAAATCATGTTTCCGCCCAACGAGGTATTTATACATATAGTGGTTGTTGCTTCTATAGACAATGATTGTTTCCAAAAACGAAGAGAATTAACTGACCTGGCGTGCCGGACGAATTTAGTGAAATCCTTTCAGTTTAATTTTCAGAATTTACCTGTATTATATAGTTTGAAATAGAGAGGATGACTTGTATTGAATAATAATCTATGTATATATAATTCGAAATATCCGTTTTAATTTATACTATTCCTTAACATAACATGTAATATTAATACGATAGATGTAGGGTTTATCATAAGTCTTGATAAATTGTTACTATCAGATTATATAATAATGTACGAGGGTGGGAGGTAAGACTTGTTAGACCTGGATGAAATCTAATTTATTTGTTAGTCAGTTGTTCAACGTGATTAATTAGCTTATGCATGCATGGCTCACATGCCGTATGCAGCTGGAACGGTCCTTATGTGTTGCTCAAATAAAATAGCCCTGTAATAAATAATAAAAGCTCGTGGTCAGATATAAAAATTATGTTTTTTATATTCTAAAACAATATCTCGAGAAATGTGTGCCCGGTAAAGATGAAATTCAGTAATAATAATAATATACGGCCCTTGTTGTGTAAATTATGGACGGATGGACGGAGATGTTCACCTCCCTATATTTGACTGATCAGATGCAATCCTCGACTAGATGCAATTTATAAAAATAAATATCTAGAGAAATCACATAAATTGATGCCGTCTCATAACAGAGCATATATTATTTCTGCAGATCATTGCCATTTAATAGCACTACACACGTTGGTACCTGTTGGTTATTTATACCTTTTCTTCCTTTACAAATTTGACGTACGGATTGTTTTCTGAGAGGTTCAATTCTTTTTTCCGTGAGTTTGTTCCAGAATTGCATGTTTGTATACATAAATGATCATGAGCTGTGACTTTAGTTGGGTGTCGTTCAATTTATTTGTTGCGATTTGTAGCGTAGTATAACTAATGAAAATTGCAGTTCATTAGTTATACTTCGCTATTTTTTAGAATTATGTAGTCGGGAATTGGAGAGGGAACGGGTTACTTTGCTTCTAACGATGTAGTCGTCTACTTTACCAGTGCCGACGAGGGGGGATCCCAAGGCGTAGTTTTTCTAGTACCTCATAAAATAAACAAGTATGTCATTGGGAATGAAGCGATTAGTTCACGGCTCATATCCTTACGCATCAAAGCTATACCTTACGACTTACATCTCAAACAGGTTTACGGCCCTACCTTGTAGGCGGAGGATGAGGAAATGGAAAACTTCTATACATCTCTGGAAACTACCATTTCTAAAGTTCGTTGTAAGGATAATGTTACTATTATGAGCGATTTCAACTCTAAAATAGGAGATACAACGATCATGACATCCGTACGGTAGTAGAACAATATGGCCTTGGCACACGCAATGAAAGAGGAGAACCTCTTATTCAATTCTGTGTTGATAAGGGATTCACTATAGGAAACTCAATGTTCTAACAACCAACGAGAAGGCTCTATACATGGACACCTCCCAATGAGATTCACAGACTCGACTTTACTCTCGTTAGAACAAGATGGCGTACCTCACTGAGATCAGCCAAAATGGCTAAAACCCTACCAGGTACAGACTGTCGTTCAGATCATCAATTACTTATGTTCACTCAATGTGCCTGAATTTAAGCGCCAAAACAGACAACTGTAAGGAGACAACCAACTATAGGCAACCCATTAGCTTACGCAGAAAAACTAGATATCTCCATTCAGGGTGAACTTACAGATATTGAATCTTTCTGTGGAACCTCTATGGCGCAAATTTAAGACTCTGATTGAGTAAGTGGCCACTACGCAAACCACGAACCCCTCAGTTATGCAAAGATGAACTTCCGAAATATAGACGACAATTAAAGGCAAGGGAATTCAGCGATCCAGAGTATGTGGGAGATATTCAGAATTCTCAAGAACTATACAAAGCGAATGCCGCCGAAACAAGAACATCTATCTTAACAAGAGATTGAAGCTCTGCTCTGTTCAGAGATTGAAGCTCACGCCCAAACTGCCGAAACAAGTGGTCAGAAAATAAAACAAATAAGCCGCAAAACATCACATAGAACATGGGCCATTAACAACAAAGAGGATCAACTGGTGATCGAAATATCGAAAGTGGTTGAAGTCTGGAGAGAATACTGCGAAAATCGATATAGTGATCATACTTATTCACCTGAAAATGTTGACACTACTGGCGGTGAGCACGAGCCGTACATTTTGCGCTCTGAAAATGAGGCTGCAGTTCAACGGCTGGGATTAGAAAAGATACCTGGTATTGATATGATCACTGCTGAGCACATAAAGGCGATGTGACATCCATGGTGTTGACATTTTGCACTATGTGAGGCAATATGAGACACTGGTAAATGACCGTCTGAGTGCCAAACGTCGGTCGCATGATGACATACTTCGTTTGGTACTTTTGGCACTATATAAGAAAGGTTCGACGAGAAACTGTACTAATTTTCGTTTGATAGATCTTATTTCTCACGCGAGCAGAGACATGCTTTATGTGATGCAGCAGCGGCTACAGCATTTTCTCTCGTGGCAGATAGAGCCGGAACTGGCAGGCTTTGTTAAGGGCAGAGGCATACTCAAATAGATACTCAACCTACGTCAACTGATAGAAAAGGCAAGAGAGTAATATACACCCATGTATCTCTGCTTTATCGATTATGAGAACGCCTTTGATAATCTAAAATAGGACAAAATTGGAACATCTTATGAGGTATGAGTATGCCGAGGTATGAGAATTTGCATTTTGCAGATGACACTGCACGTATATCGGCTAACCAGGATAACTTCAAGGGGCCAATGAACAGACTGGGGCGGTTAAGTGGTGAATACGGCTTGCACATAAACACTAAAAAACCAAGGTAATGATTGTCGACAGGGAAGTCCTCAATCAGCCAGCCATTAAGAATATTGGGAACTATGAGGTGGTAATCCAATTTATATCTGGGCGCCATTGTAAATAATGAGGGCAAATCCGAGCCGGAAATACGAAGACGGATCCAGTTGGGTCGTAATGCTATGTCATAGCCCATTTAAAGTCAGGCGAAATAAATCAATAACTAAAAAAACCAAAATCAGTTTGATTAACATTCTATTAGTATCTAGTTTGATTAGTATTCCCGTTGATGATGTATGCATTGGAAACTTGGACGCTGCATACAAGAGATCGGCACTGCGTGGAAGCGTTTGAGATGTGGTGCTGGCGGCGCATCATACGCGTTCCGTGAATGACACGCAGGACAAACGTCTCAATTCTCGCCGAAATTCTGCCGTAACAGTGACTCTCCGCGCTAGTCTACGGGAAGATCTTGTCATTCATTTGTCCCACAGCTAACATATGGAGCGGTTGATGGTTCAGGGGAATCTAAATGAAAGGCGTCGTTGTGGTAGATCCCTTACACGCTGGATTGACTGGGTCGAAAAGCTGCTTGACAAAAGCATAGAGCAAACTACGAGACTTTCCGAACATCGGAATAGATGGAGAGAGACGATGAGGGCTGCTCTACAAACAGTAACATAGAAGGAGCCACCACGCGTCTGTCAAAATGCTAGGACTAATAAGAGAAGAAAAGGTGGGAAATTGGCGAGGTGGGATGTTGTGCGATATTAATCGGTTGACTTTGTGAACGCACCTATATCAAATTTATTTGTGAAAGTTGTTGCGATTGACGTAGCGTCGATTATTTTTTGTATGCACTTGAGCTATTAGTTGTGGCCCATGACGTCTTGGTTAGTGTTGGTGCATTTGATCGTCTAGATTCACAGAATTATTACTACATCTGTTTGGATCTGCCAGAACATGGAAGGTCGGCTCCATTCTTCTGATGTGATTTGTTTCGTAATCTGGATTGTCTCCTACCAATGCTCATGGGTTGTGATCATTTCAATCATGAAAAATATATATTTGTTAGTCATAGTTTGGGCGGTCAGTTGACGGTGATGTTTACTCAGATGTTGAACTGTTTTCCCAGTGTTGTATTGAATTGGTATTATTGGATGCTTTGAGTTTACTGGGGTCAACAGGGTGTTTGGCGAGGTTCATGAGAGAGACGGCCGGTAAACATTTTCAGATTTTACATGTACAACCTGTACAACCAAAGCATTTATGTTGAGATTGTGTGGGTGGGTCTTTATCGCCAGAAGCACGCAAGGTTATATAGAACTTTTGTACACTGGTGAGTGATAATGCTATAATAATTCTTCCTATTATTGCCAATAAAATGGGATGTCCTTATTATGGATTGTGTAAAGTTTGTTCGGATGTAGTGACTTAAAAGAATTTATTTTCTTGGGTCTCTTGTATTGTTCTATCCACAATTGATGTGCCAATTACAACTGGTCTACGTAGTTTGGATTTTGGGGCTTAAGAGGTATGGTGCCCAGGCCACCATTAAAATTATCAAATTTTTCTCCTCTTTTCCCCTCACTAACGTATATTTA
>WYDF02295124.1:0-15978 GCA_009867245.2 Adranes taylori | reverse complement strand
AATATATTATTGTGTCATGTCATTTGTTTTCTCTTCGAAATCTTGAAAATTTCGTATGATATTATGGCTTTTTCGTGCCTTGTGTGTGGTGAAAATGGTAAAAAACTTTACAGGGAAGTAGGCTTGAAGTTTAATTGCATTTTTATATCGTATCGATATAGTGTTTACAGTTGAATGTGTTTTATGTGAAACTACACATACATATATGTTTTCACGAATATTGATACGCCACTGGAATTGTCTTTCTTAATTCTTCTTTAAAGTCGGCCTATTTTCACCCATTGGGTCTATCACCGACAATTGTCTTTGTCTTCTTGATATTTCAAAACGAAAACGATAAACTTATACATAAATATGTGAGGTTATAATTAAGACATAATTTAATATGCTCCGCCATTTCTATTTTATAAGAGTCAGTGCTTTGAACTTATTAAGAACGAATAAAAATATAAATCAAATTAGTTAAATTTAAAAAAATAAAGACAATATATTTTATTGAAATTATTATTAGAAAATTTCTTCAGTAATTTTTTTCCCTGTTTATTCTTGGATGAACAAATGAATTTTCTAAATTTGCGCATCTATAATTTCGTGCGTTCAAAAGTATCTAATTGAAAGAGATCTTGGCAAATTTAATTCACATTAGTATTCCTACATACAGATTCCCGTAATAATCACAGCATTTGTCACACTAAAAATGTAAGAACTATTGATTTATTGTCATATTGTGTATTGCTTAGATAAGCGACTAACGCGCTTTAGCAAAACAAGTGCATGTTTCGAAGTTTGGTTCTTCATCAGATATGCTTTGATATTTAGACTAACTGATTTATTGGTATTATTACCATTGTGCCGTTAACAAAATTGTTAATTTATACATATATAGCATACCGACGCATGTTGATTGAGTCATTGGTGCACCCAAACATTATATTTGGAAAGCATAAAGATATGACAAAAGTCCATAGCGATATAAAGTGTGTTATAACTCAAAAACCCTCCCCTTAAGTACGCCATTTAATTAGATATGCCAAAGAAAAGTGTTTGAATTTGTCTGTGGATATTATCCCACGCATCTTAAATACTTTCGTAAAGAATTAACGTAATAAGTTTGAATATAAATAGTTTGTAGTAATAAAAATCATAAATAGGTATTTATTTTTAATAATTGCAGATTTCTGTTTGATGCAAATTTTCTCTTATTTTGTAATCAATACTTAATAATTCTTCATAATCTAAATTAATTTATAGGTAGGTATTAAGGTATTCAGAATGAATTGGTACAGAATGTTAATATATTCTGGAAAGTAGGGTTCACAATAAATGGATAGATCGAAGAAAGAAGCTGAATAAGAGGAGTGGGAAGAAAAAAAAAGGGAAGGGGAAGGAAGGGAAGAGGGAAAGACCTACTTGCTGTCTGGACCTTTATAAGAATGTAGGGGCTTAAAATTTAATTTAGTTTATTTAATTATAATAATAGGTTATCGGTACTTTAATTTTGTTGTTCATTTGCTTTTGATATTTTGTTGTTGATATTTTTGTATTATGCCAATAAAGGTTTATTATTATCATTATTATTAAGTAGGATTTTCCCATACTGCCAACAAATTTAAGAGTTTACTAATTCAGTTCAGCAAAACTCGCAACATTCCTAGAGAAAATACCAATAGATGCAAAATATGATGCGCCTATTTCTAAAAAGTTTGATTGACATTTAGGTTTTCACATTTATAGTTAAAGGCCAAGTACACTGGTCTGTGATTAATCTTTAAAACATTTTTGCTTTCAACCCTCCAGCGGATGGGTGCGGCCTGTAAGTCGGCGCAATAGAAATGTAAATATTGCTGTAATTATTTGCAGAATCATTCTGGGACAGTGAGCTTCTATTTAGCGTTCATAAAAATTAAAACCAAAATTTTGATATAATTTTTCAAAAATGTTATCTTAAAGTTTTTCTGAAAAAAAATATATATCTTGATAGGTTTTATCCGTTCGCTCATGTAACATAAAAAAAAGAAATCGCATTTTATTTATCTCTTGGTGGTTTTGTGCATATTTTAGTGTGATTTGTTTGTAATTTCTTTAATTTTCTACTACAAAGTTTAGTAGATTTGTTCATCACAAAGAAATAGTACATCCGACAACGCCGCAAATATGAATTAATACAGAAGACACACACGCGCAGCAAACGACACAATTCGACCATAACAACAGTCAGTTAGATAATGGACTCATGTTCGAAACTCGAGTCACAAAGTAAGTGATATATAACAGTGCTTACGACGTTTTTAAATATATAAAATATTCATAATGGAGCACGTAACAAAAATAATGTGATACTAGATAATATTGGAAGTAATACACGTGATACTAGTAAGATGTCGAGTACTTGTTGGAGTAGGCTGAGTACGCGGAATAACTGAATTTTTAGCTCTGAATAACTTGCAGGAAATCGAAAAACTGATACTTGTTTCCTGTAAGACGCCGCGGGGTACATACGATATGTTTGGTACATTTGAATTGACTATACTATGTTCTCGTGGGAATGAGGAACCTGTGATGTAGTAATATTAGTGTTATTGTTGTATTCTTCTTTTTAGAAGGACGAGTACTATTGGGTAAGTTGTTGTACTTTCTATAAGAGGTTTGTATTGCTAATTATTAGAATTGCTGCTGGATTACGTAAGAAGCGTTCATTCAATAGATTTTGAGAAACACAAATGGAGAACAAGTGGAAAGAACCCATATTATTTTGCTAAATTGAGGAGGCCGGATGTAGTTACTCCCTTATTAGAAATTTGTGTTACATAAAAGCCAATATCTTGGCTCTCACGAAATATAATTTCCCATAAGTATAATGTCTGTATGAGTGAAAATATTAGATTTAATTAATACGATGGGGTGCTGTGCTCAGGTTATTATGGATAAGATTATTAGGTTTAATTGTTAAAATGTGTTTGTGAATATATTCCTCTACTACCATCGCTAGATATATTTATTAAAATATAGTTAGCGTACCTGTGTGAATAACATTGTAATTTATCGTATCAATTTAATAAAACTGAATAAAGTTTCTTAAACATGTAATTTTTAAAACCTTATAAAAGCGTAAAGTTTTATTTAATTTGAACAAGAGTAATGTTATTTAAAAGAAAATTTTAAATTAATTTCAATTTAAGTAAATTGTAGTAGAAAATCAATGGTAATTTATAGAAGACGTTGTTAGAAGACGTAGCCTGAAAACTTACTTAATTTCAAAAGGATATTGAACAAAAGAAAAGGGTGCTAACTTACTCTTTTGTGGGCTCGTAACTAGAACATAATCTAATTACTATAGAGCACCGTTAGATCGACATGATTTGAGTAAAAGACACTGTACGAATGCATAAAAGATAATCTCGTATTACGAAAATTAATCAATCTTTTTATATTATATCTAAGGTTTAAAACCTTTGAAAAAAGTTAAAACTGAATATCTATGAAATTACATTTCAGATGATATCACATAAAAAGATAATACATTTGAGTAATATAAAAATAATATATCTTGACAATATGGTACATAAAATAATCTTACTTTTTGTAGAGAATTCTGGGAAGATAAGATACAGCTGACGTGGATCTCATCTTCCAGATACCCCCTGGATGTTAAAAACTTTTTAATTTGTATTATCCACAATAGAATAATGCTTTCGTGGAATTATCTTTGTGTATAACCACATAGTGTTCATGCTCTAGGAGTAGGGATATCTAGGAGCATCCCTTAGAGTATAAACACGTAATTATCTCAAAGTATAACCACGTAGTATTCATGCTCTAGGAGTAGGGATATCTAGGAGCATCCCTGTTGATTGTAATCAACGCTACAATGTTGTATATGAATCGTGAATATTGTCTATAAATGCTTTCGTGGAGTTATCTGGAAGTAGAACCACCGTGTGGTGTTCATCCCCCAAATACCACCACAGGTTTGAAAGCTAATAATATATATGTTACTTAAGCACATTTAAGAGTATAGAAGCAACCGTTGCTCTAATTCTCGAAATACTCTGTTAGCATAGGCAACATGTTATATGAAATATCAATAAAAATGAACCATAATTCAGTAAATCATAAACGTCAACATTTAATTTATTCGGAGAAACAAAAATATAGTTACAGAATAATCATTATATCTGAATCACCTGATTTTTAAACCTGAGATCTGAATAAATTAAATTATCCGATATTTTTTACTTAATTTTTAAATAAAATTATCAGATTCTTTGTTCAATATTTCATTTTTCAATTAAGTTACCAGATCCTTTGCTCAATTTGTTTTTTGTCTCATTTTAAAATTAAACTCAACAATCTTTTGATTAATTTACTTAAATCAATCCGACTTCCTAATGTTACATAGATAGTACTAGCAATTCTCCATTAGCAGCCAAGCGAGTAGCCATCCTAAAATCTCTCTACATTTAGGTATAATAATCTTAAATTTAGGTATAATTTTCCTACATTAGGCATATACATTTATGTAATAACATTTAGGTATAATCTTTCTACATTTAGGTATAAATGTATTCAGATCGCTGGAATAAAGTTTCCAAAGAACCCGATTTAAGTAAGTGTTAGCTACGCACCCTAGTGGCGGAACGTACTCCCTTTCGTTACAATATCATGTGAAAAAACTTTACCCTTGATATACTTTACTGAGAACCACATGTCAATATTATTATCGAATGATTGATGTTTAATTGCAGTGTGGTTTAATATTTATTCCGTCCTGTAAAGAAATGTCTTCCGGTCTACAAAATAAATAGAAACATTTGAAATTAAACTTTGTAATTAATGACTTATCATTATTTCTTTTTTACTATAAACGGTTTAATAGAACTAATAAAAACACACCCAATCTTTCAATAAGAAAGAGGTACCTATATTTTAAGACGTACCTAACTCTTTTACAAGTTAGGAGTAGAATGTCTGCTTGGTTATTTCTCCAGATGTCATATTAAATTCCAATAAAATTTCTTATTTAAAATTATGTATATTTGAACAAATTATTAATGTTAATTAAATTTTGTTTCAGGCCTTTACCTGTACATTCTAGTCGTAAAAACGTTAACCAGAGAAAACTTTAAATTACGAGTTTACTTTTCAATCGGATGGCGTAAGTATACTATTAAATAGATTATAGTAACATATGTTAGGCGCGGTTAAAAGAGATATTTTCGTCCAAACGCAATTACTCTAATGCATTTACTGGCACATTTTCTTTCAATATTTCACTAAACAGATGTTTAAAAATTAATTTAAATGTAACGCAAACCTTAACTTTATTTTAATTCAATATTTTAATTTTAAATACTGATATTGAAAAAGGCACTTTTTAAATTAGATTAAAAATCTTTATAGGGTTGATTGTAATTAGATTATTACATTTTTTTATTACAGTTGTTCCTTTAATTTTCATCATAGTATGGTCAGCAGTGAAAGCCACACTTCCAGCTGAAGATGTAAGTATAACTATAAGATGTAATATAATATTAAACTCACTCATGATTTGGATTTTGATACAATCCAGTCATATTCATATTTACTTTCTTTGAAATTCTAAAAAATTTTAACCAATTAATGTCTAACAGAAAAGAACATGCGAAAATTATTTCTTAACGTTATTTATTATGACATAGAGCAAAGAAAAATATGCATAAAAACATAAAACAAAAACTTTTCTTGGTCATAAAGATTTCGACTGTGGCAAATAACACAACGCAATTTTTTTCAATACGCTCTGGGTTGTGACCGTTATTTTTCCATCCCAGTTCAATTATTGTTAATGACAACAGATGACTATCTGTTTCTGTCCGTCGTATGTATCCTCAAATAATCGTCCATCTGAATGATTCATGTATGTCACCTATCTCCTATTGCTGAATAAAACATGCAGTTGTCAAGCATTAGATATGGTTATAACCAGAAGGTAGGTAAATATTACGCACCATCATTTGCTTCCTTTCATGGCCACCCATTAAATACTGATGGATTGATCCATTTGATCGACGCTACCCATCCCTTTGTTATAGTTTATGATTCGTCTTGGGACGTCTAATTCCACATTTCTCCTTAGAAGCTTGCACCATCTGTTTACTTTTCCTATAGGCTTCATAGAAAAGTTATCGAAGTACCCTAAAGAATTTCTGTAGTTGACTTACCGCAATAACATCGAATGTGTAGCAGTAGCCATCAGATCTTGTTGCAACTCAATTTCGATAACCAAAACAAACGAAGTAGTGTTCTTTAACTCCAATATATTTGCAAACCAAAATAATAGGCTTTAGGCTTGACTAGTTTCAAAGCCACAAATGTTCCATGGTCAAAAGCTACATAAAAATGATAGAGTAAAGAAATTAGAAAATATTGTTGATGTTGATAGTTGAACATACCTTTCAAATAGCTGTCTTGAGACTACTTCTGAGACAAGTAAGATTTTGACCAATACACCTAGTAGGTAGGCAACTAGATGTACTAGAACCTTACAGCTGTTCTAATCCCGTTTTGAATTTTACATTGACGAAAATGTTTCAATGTGAAAATTGCGGAGGAGCATATAAGTTTAAACAGTGTTTGTATAGGCATGAAAGAGAAACTCATAACAAAAAAGTTGGACTTTCAAAAGAAGTTATTAGTAGCGGTAAAATCCAATTGTTAAATGAACATACATCAATGTTATTTTCTTTACAAATGTTGACCTGCGATCAAATATGTGGAAGGATCAACTAACATTAATCCGCTTCTGCGAGAGTCGTATGGGTTAGGATTCTTAATTTTGATTTGAGCGAATATAAGTTGGAATTTTGAAATTAAAGATGTTTATTTATAAAACTATATTAAATAAACAACAAAGTCGGTAAAATGCACAAGTTTAACGTTTTATGAATGATAATAAGTGTGAAAAAAAAAGATTTATGTTTAAAGAACTTAAGATTTTGATATATAAACTTATAAATGATTTAATGTCTGAATGCTTTTAAAGATTCTTATTTATTTATTTTCTTGAACTTATATTTAGTAACTCGTTTTATTCTCACTAAAATACTTAAACAACAATTTTAAAAGAAATATTTGTAGATCAGTATATAATTGCAATTTTCTAATGTTTTATAATAAAAAATTCTTATATATTTCGTATTTGCTACAATATAATAAATCTATTTAAATAACAATTTTATTGAAACATGCACAAAATAATTTATATAGAACAATTAAATTTCCATATCATGTATTTAATATTAAAATAATTATACAAGTACTTTATCTAAATATACGAGAAAGGTTCAAATAAATATAAATTATATACTACACTACACCAAAACATCTAATATCTGAACATATTTTAACATTGACTAGAGAAAAACCGGAATTTTTATATAAAAGCGGTCAGCCTGATCATATGATCATTCTTTATTTATTTTTATTTTGTCGTTTACGTTTCTAAAGTTTTATGATTGGAAAAAAAATTAGAAGAATCGACAAATAGTAGTTTTATTCTAAAAACTGACTCGAAGCAATTACAAAATGGCCGTATTCGCTTATATCATTTTTGTCATCGTTCGAAGTTAACTACAAATCGTAAAAGAAATATCAAAGGGCGCGGCACAAATAAAATTATTCAAACTTGTTCCACAAGAATTGTTGTGAAAATAAATAACGGACGTATTTCCATCTATTTTCACCCAAATCATATTGGATATGATTGTGAAAGTGGTAGACTTCGACCTACAAAAAATGACAGAAATAAAATAGCCGGTAAAACTTTACGTTTTGCTATGTACTGATTACATAACTGTAATCATGATACTTTCAGGAAAATTATCACAATCTGTATAACTAACCGAGTACTTCAAGATGTAAGATAGGAATTTAATGTAGAAACTATTAGCAGAATGCATTTATTGGAGAGAAAGAATTTCCATAATATCATACGAGACTTTTCAATTGGATATTGTACTAAAAGGCATGAAAATGGAACTATGAATGAAAATTATGAAACAACTTGAAAAAACCAGCAATATATTTTAAACAACAGGGTCAAAGTAAGGCCAAAAGTATGTATAGACGGAAAGCACTGATTAAATAATTATGGATTCCAGTTGTTTACAATTATGGTGGCCGACAAATTTGGCTCAAGCGTTCCTTGTCCATTTTGTTTTTATAAAAAATCCGATATCATTTTATTTCAATCATATTTCCAGCGTATTAAAGATATTATAGGAATAATTGAAACGTATTGGAAGTTACCGATAAATTCATCGAGAAATGTTTTTCGTTTATAAATTCTTCTTTTTTTATGGAATATTGGATCAAATTAATTTATTAAGAAATTGGGAGTTCTTTCTTTAACGTACCTATTCCACGCCTAAATTATAACCACGCAATAAAATTATAATTTTTATTTTTTTCAAAATGGCTGCCAGCAATAAATGGTAATTACTTATCACCGCTAAGTTATTACTAGTCTAAAACTCACAGTACAACATAGTTAGTTGTCATAATACTTGCTATTGGTAGAACTATATATAAGAAACAGTTTGTCGAAATAAAATTTATGAGCAATTTTACGAAAATTTGTGTGTAGTCCACTAAACAATGCGCGGCAAAAGAAGGATTTTCGCTTATAAATTATTAGTCTTTAATGGAATATTGATTCAAATTATCTTTTTTTAATATTACATAAAAAATAGGTCATAAATTTTTTTTCGAAAAATTGTTGCCTATGTATAGTTATATCAATAGAAAGTATTATGATAAATAATTATGTTGTCCTGTAAGTTTTAGCCAAGTAATTAGTTAGCGTTGATATGTATATTTATTTATTGCTGGCAGCCATTTGGATAAACTTATAATTTTATTATGTGGTAATAATTTACGAAGCATGCACTATTAAATAAAACTAATTTGAATCTTTTTTCAGAATTGTTCAGAATTATCAGATTCAAATACTAGGTGGATGATATATAAATATAATATCTGGAGAATATCTGACAATTATCAGCACACGTGTCAACTAAAATGTAAAATATGCAGTTTTTGTGTGCATATGTTTACATGTAGCTGTCCAGACAATGTATTAGGTCTTAATATTTGTAAACATATTTATGCGCTGCACAACTATGTTTTTAAGGAAAAACAGTACCATTTAACAAAGCTAATGCGTACGACAAAATTACTTCGATAAGCGAAATTTCGTTATACGAGGTAAGAATAATATGGCCAGAATAGTTGGAACCAATTAAGGTTGGTTCTGAATAATAGGAGGGAGGTGTTAACTAGGTCAATCAATTAAAATTCCTTGCTTTTTACAAGTTATAATCAGAGTCTAGGTAAAGTAAAATATTGTCGCGGTTTAGTTTGGCCACGACTTAGCTTCGGGGTGAGGTTCGTCCACTCCGTGTCCAAACCTAAACCTTCAGCTTGATTTGCGATCACTATAGAGGTGATTACTAGTGGATAGCTCTGTTAATAAAAAGTGGACCGGTAAGGGGTTAGCAGATGGCTAAAGACCGCTACCAACTATTACGAATTCCTAAGCTCTATTTCACACAGGTATAGGCGGTAATAAATAAGTACGCAAGATAAATTTAAAGTCAATGTATTGAAATATATTCCATAAATTAGAACAATAATTTAATAAAAATTTCAGTCAACAAATGAACAAGAAATTATAACGACTCAGTCGCAATGGTGTTCATATATTATCAGTTTTATTCTGTACATAATAATTAATACAAATCTTACTTACAGTTATGTAGTTTTTTACAACTTATTTTATACTTTTGTACACAGTTACCTCACTGATTTATTTTACTTTATTTTAATAAATAAATTAGTTACTTTCCGTTTTAATTTAATTTAAGTGACGACCGTTTACTTCTAAGTGCTACAATTTAATTTAATCTTTATTTTATTAAGAATTAATTCATTATTTAACCTGAATTAATTCATGGATTTATTGTTCAGAAAATAGACGTGAATTCTACCTACCTAACATAAAAAATTGGCTTGCCTTCAGTAAATTACATTTCCCTTTCCTACAGTAAATTACATTCAACTCATATATTTCCGTTGATTATCTCGCACTAGATTTCATTAACTGCTTTCTGCCATAATTGTCTCTCTACCAATTAAAAATGCATTCCTTGAGTACTACGTGCATAATTACACATGGTACACTTTTACTCACTGGCTAACGGTCACCAATCAATATCGATCTCGCGTTTCTACCGATGACGTTCACACATTAATCACTTAGTTCATTAGCGTTAAGTCAGCCTCCGACTTTATTTAAGTTCCGGTCCTTTATTTAAGATCCGGTGATCATTTCTTCTGATAATTTGAACTCTACACATCTCGAAAACAACCTAGTTCCGTCGGATAGAAGTGATACTGATCTTTGATTCCCAAGGATCTTTGATTCGCTTGTCTACAACATCGTAACTGATAGTAACCTTCCATAAGGCCTATCCATCCTAAGTTATTTACGTTGTTTATAATATCGAATGTACAAACTTTATGTCATCAAACTAAAACAGACTGAGGAGAAATTGCCTCGCTACAATATTTTATTTTAGAATTAACACGTTGACTGCCAATTACGAGATAACTTGTAGTTTGCGTTCTTGCCAAGGACACCAATTACCTCCTAGTTTATTTTCTTGCCATCTTTGTGCAGCTACGATTAAATTCGTAGTATATTAGTGTAAATTTGGCCAGATGGCTCCTGAGAAGAGAACAAAATATCAATATTGACTTCTACAAACAGTATCCTGAAAATTGCCGTGGCAGTCAATGTGTCAATTAACGTTTAAAAATGAATCTAAAGTCGACTACTTTTGTTTCTGTTCCCTTTCATTTAGTAGTTGCTTATAAGGAGTTATTGCATTTAAAACTGCAAGTTTTACAAGAACACTTCTTCCTATATCAGGATGATTTTCAGTAAAACAATTAAAAATGTTGTCAATGTCATTTAAGCAGTTTTTCAGAACTTTGGTGGTTAATACTTCTAGAGTAACTTCTTCTCACATTGTCATCATTTTCGTTGCTTACAAGGTCTTCCAAATCTTCCACGGACAAACCGTTATCTTCTACATTTAAGAAATTGACGACATCCTCTTCATACACATTTTCAAAAATTGTTTGGGCAACAATTATAACTTCCTTTCTAAGCTCTTCCACGTGTTCTTCTTGTAATACTAATTGGGGCCATATTTTATGTGGTACAATTTGTAAACTTAAATTTGTACCTTTTCCAAAACCAAAATATTGAAGTCAATAAATTTGGATAAAAATTAATAACTTCAAATTTGTTAATACATACGCATTATAAAGATATATTTTCTGATCACGATTGCATGTTTAGGGCTTTACAATACGTAATTTAATACAAGCATATTATATAATAAATATTCTATGTCACATGTAATTTGCTGAAAATGAAATATTAAATAAAAATGTAATCACGCCTAATTATAATAAATTTGTTTTCCGTCATTATCAATTATCTAATGTTACATATACAGTAATCAAGATTGACGGTTAGATAAAAGATGTCGCATTTTGTTTTGATTCTCGAACTGGGAAATGATTTTCTAACAAACGATGCGACAGAAGCTTTGTTCCTCTGAAAGTCAAACATTTATCTTGGCACGAGATAGAGAATGCAAACGGAATTCTCTTTTAATTAAATTAGATCTTTTCTTATGAACGTCGGTAAAAGCAATTAAGTTTTTTATGTGCAATTAATAATTAACATATTTATTCACTTTCGGTGCAACTTTGTGACTGCAGAAAATATACGTTTTAAGTTAAATCATCTTCTACATTATTTTTTCTTGTTTACTTTTATAATTGATATAGACTTGCATGTGATAGCTATACACTACGTCAAGAATTGCAAAATTCTACAAAGTACAAACTTATAATCTTTAACATGTATTTTTCCTATGTAATTAATTTGTCCATCTGTAGCTTCTGCAGCGGCTAGACCGTCTGTTTGCCAACAAATTCCATTTCCTTCTGTCGTCATAAATTTCAAGATTTATATTCCACTACTTTATCGACTTCATCTATCCAGCAGCTTTGACAATCTATTTTAAGGTTCTTTTGGTCATCTATCTTTGTCTATTCTATTAACATATCCAAAGAATACTAACTGTTGACTACGGACTTCTTTTGCAGTACTATTTCTTATTCTTATATCTCGTTTCATATCTAATTTTTTTCGTCGTTCTAGTATGAAGGCTCCTAACTTTGTTCGACAGAACAATTTCCGTATTTCTGCTCCAAAGAGTTTGCGATGTTTAATAATCGAAACAAATTTAATGGACATTCTGTATAATAATGTTTAATCACACTGGTCGACAAAAATTACTTTATTTCTTTCACGAAAAGAATAGCAGTTGCCTTTGGAAATATTTTTAATATTGATTACAAATCTATGTTCGGATTTTTCCTATCAGGCAGGAGATTTTTCTGATACTCGTTTGAAAGTTTTATAAGTTTTTTATGTAGCTACATAACTGAAAACGATATACTTTCATTCTGGCGGACTCAGAAACTGGTATTAAGTGATTTTTTCTGGTGTGCTTTGTATCTGAAGCATCTCTTTTTTGGTTCAACAATAGTCAGCCAGCATGGTAGAATTCTATTTGCCTTGGTGCCCCTTTTCTATTGTAAAGATTTGCTGATGAAAAAATTCGCCGTGTTCGCCGCTTACAGCTCCAAGATTTTCCTGGAAAAAATCAAAATAAGGGTCTAAGAAATGTATGTTTAAGGACATGTTACATCTCATAGCTTTATATGAATTTACAAGATCAGTCACTATATAATGATAGTTTTCTGCTTTATGGTTTCCAAAAAAATTCGAACATACAGACTGCTACGCTGCTTTCTCTAGTAGATTTAATAGTACATCGAAACGTTCATCAGTCATTAGAGATCGTATTTGTGGTCCGATAAAATCCCTTCCTTTACTTACCATCGCTGATTTTTTAAATTTTGGTTTTAAGAGAAGAATCCATCAGAGTTTTTATCCAGTGCTTTGACGAAATTTTTCGTCAATACCAATTTAATATGCAATGAACGAAAATATATTCTTTTAGCACTTACTAAAGGGTCATGTGCCACATTTTTCTCCCCAGGGATAAGGAATTTGCGTTTAGGCCACAATTGTGTAATATAGTGATTCTTATCTCTGCAGTCCCATTCGCACAAAAAACAGCAAAATTTCGTATACCCACGTTGCAATAATCTTCAAATCACCGCATATATACCATTTCTATTTTTTATATTCCAGTTTCTGTAACATTACTTTCATATCATATTGTCATACGTCTATTTCATATCAGCGGCATACACTATAGTATTGATGGAAGTTTATTAGCAATAGGTAGCAACACAGCTTTTAAAATAACTTTGAAAGGGTCTATAAGCTGGCGGCATTCATCTGGCCGATGTTGATATCCAAAAGATTTTATTACAGAAGAAATATGACTACAAAACACAATTCCATTTATTCAGAAAAATGTAGTATTAGAAGTAACTATGATGAATACGATAACAAGTTATTTTAACATCTTTTTGGAGTAGATCCCATTCGTTGAATCTAGAAGTTAAAATTTCAGATTGTTATTTTTAGACAGACAGGTTTAAATCCGTGATGAGGTCATTAACGTCTTGTTGATTTAGAAAGTAAGGTTCTGATAAACCACTGACATCATATGTATGATCACTCCTGTTATCGTCTACAACATTTTCCGTTTCATTTTCGCTAGAGTCAGAACAACTGAAGGATGTGTCCTGTACAGAGTACTATGCACTGCGTAAGACATGCCTCATTGCAAATTTGGATAATTAACTATATGTTTTGTTTTAGATGTGATTCCCTTTATCTTTGTTAAATAAAAATAACAATCTTTCTGTTCCCTCCAAATCATTTCTCTATCCATTCAACAGTCTAATACATGAAATTCAATTGGGGACCCAGCTTTTATCAAAATCACCAATTTGACACCCAAAGTAAAGTTCATAATATTTGCGCACAAGCGGCGTGCAATTTTGCCTCTGAAAGTTGAAAGTCAGCTCATCGCAAATATAGCTAAAATTATCCGTATCCTTTAAGCACTTTCTGTAGGTAGTAAACACTTAAAATAACAAACACAATACAATTTGAAATGAAAAATTAGGAAGTAATGTGTATTCGTACTAACACCCTCACGTGCAATGCAATACTGCCGACGCTTTTGAAGCAACACAACGGCAGATTAAATAGATTTGTATATGTCGGAACTAGGTTACGTCATGTCCCTCAACTCTCAAAACATGCAGAATATCACGCTTTCTTGCAAATAATATATCAGAAATAGAGCGTCAACGTTTTGTTAAATTCTTTAAGTGCAGAACCTTAGAAATGAATCTACAATTTGTGTTTGCCTAATTTGCCCGCAGATTCGGAATATGACAATCTAATATCTAAATCAACATTTCAAATCAAAAATTTCGCATTTTGCGGCTGAATATAAATTTCATTCGGCAACAAAACTGAATTCAGACTCCGCTCATGAAGGGCTGCTCGCGTGCGTAGTTTGACCGTACTTTGTAATTTTTCAAAAACGAAAACTGACAATTCCATCAGAGATCGTTTTTAAATTGTTTTGAAGAGGGTGTAGTTCAAGATCATATTTTCATTAATTGGAATAAAATTGTAGAAACAGATGGCGACAATCAGATCTAATGTAAGTAATATTTCAAATTAACCTAAAAACACCTTGTAAATGACAGCTCGCATATATGTAACATATATAGAGTTTTACAGTCTAACAATATTTGTCCAATGATAGGTTCAGAACGGAGTTAATGTATATTCACTTTACAAATACAATGATGTTCTGTAAAAAAAGGGTGTTGATAAAGCTTAAATACCTTATAGCAGAAATGGTCATCCACCCAAAATATCCATCGGAAGTTTTTCTATCTTTGTAGTCTCTCATATATGATTCGCATTTTCGGTGATTACCTGCTTAAATAATTAAAATTATAATTTTATAATGGAGATAAATTATCACCATTAGGGCATCGGAAATGAAAAGTTTCTTATAACAACAAACATATGATTCTAAAATTTTGTGTAATTGAAAATGGAGGGGCACTATTATTAGGTAGAGATTTTCTATGAAATTTTAACTTAGGTCTCACTGAATTAAATAATATAAGAACGGATTTAGAAATTAATTTTGTATAAAAAATATGAACAAGTTTTTCCCTGGTTTAGGTACTTTTAATAATGCTAAAATAAAATTGAAGTTAAATATTTTAAAACGCGTCCATTGCCATTTACTCTGAGATATAAGGTGGAACATGAATTAAATCTTTTAATTGAGTTGAGGATTCTTGTTCCAGCGAAGATCAGTAATTGGGGTGCACCAATTATTCCGGTAATATAGAATGATGGCTCCGTCAGAAATTGTGGTGATTTTAAACTCACGATAAATCCATATTTGGAGATGGACAAGTATTCATTGCCCCGAATTCAGGATACATTCTCTAAATTGCGTCAGGGTGAATTTACAAGACTTGATTTATCAAACGCATTTCAGCAAATTTGTTTAGATGATAAATCACGTGATTTGGTAACAGTTTCAACTAATAAAGGGTTAATTAGTTACATCTACAGCGAAACCCCTCGGGGTGTATGGGCGTTCGCTGTAGAGGTAGTACCTTTCATGTCGGCCGGTCACACCAAGGGTCATAGACCGGAGGTGGGTCATGATGACTGGTCCTCCCAGAGTTCCCAGCTCTCACTTATGGCTCCTTGCGACACATCCCTTGCAACTGTATTGACCTACAGGCTAAACCAAGTGAGGGTAGCCAGATATGGCGAACCCTAATGGTGGGCAGCAGTTCCATTAGTATCTGACTGAGGACATTGAGAAATGA
>WYDF02295123.1:6069-29493 GCA_009867245.2 Adranes taylori | reverse complement strand
ATATAACGCTTCAAATTAAATATATATATATTACAACGTGAGTATCTCACTCAAATTTCGCGCAAGACGAACTTATTTTTTTGGCACTGATTGCGCTTTGTAGACGTTGACGATAGTCTGTTCATACAGAGTGGCTACTTCTGAGAGAACTAATAGTGTGTATGAAAATGAAAAGACGAAGAGGTTACATATTTATGTATTTTATTTTACTATGATTCAATTTTATTTTAAATTGCAAATACATTTTGAAAGAAATATCTTTACTTTTTATGAATGAGATTTTAAATTGTTTCAATAAAGATAAAGCATACATTTTAGAAAGGAAACATAAGTAAAAAGCTGCACGCTACCCGCAAGTCGTGATACGGAGTGTAGTCGCATTGTACGAGTTCAATAAGCGTGCTAGAAAGACGTGATACTCACGATGTTTGAATCCGGCTGGATACGTCGCGCTTGCGCTGTACTATTCACGTTGCATTTTGATTAAATTTTGATGTTACCACGTTGCCCGTTTTAGTTTTTAATATGCAGATAATATAAATTAAATAATTACTGTATTATTAATTCATATATTTTATTTTCAACATACATTACAACTCATTATGATACTTAATGAAATAAATTATTAATAATGCAGTGTATATTTTGTCTGATTGTGCTTGAACGTCAATATGAAATTTTAATCATGATCTAAATTGTTGAAAATATTTTATACATTTAGGATTATTAAATTAGTTTAAAATACTTCTATTTATAATAACTGCTTTACTATCTTTATATTATTTAGTAATCACTTCTTAAAAATTATACTTTTTTCACTACTTGAAAGAGTTTAATTTCAAAAGAGGAAAACAATAGGTGAAAGGCATAAATTATTACACGCAAATAAAAAGCAAGAATCTAAAAGTTTGTGTATAATGAATAATACATGAATTATTAACAACAAATTTTTATTTGAAAAAATGTTGGCTCTCTCTAAACGTCATTTTTTGTCTGTGAATTATATATAATGGGATTCCCAGATTTATTACGTGTTTTTATATAGGTATCCATACAAAATCTGAGGATAATTGTCTTATTTTTAATAATAATTTTTTTTTTTGATTTATACATAGTTAATAGTAAAAACATTATTGTAAAATATGAAAAACTCAAATTGTGAGAGCGGGGTTAAAAGCAGTAAAATACGCCAATTGTTGCTGAGTTACATATACTCATAAATATACATCTGAACCAGATGTGAGCAATAAAAGCATTGATCATATCACTAAATGGTTCTGCGTTTGTTTTGCATTTACACTTCTGACGCTAATCATCCAATGATTAGCTATGATAGTTAATATGCTTTTGAAAATATTGCATTATTTGGCAACGTTGTACAACTGTTTCAAACTATTTGAACTCGTACAATGCAACTACACCGATTACTGACCCCTTTGTTGGTATTTACACTAGAATATTATTCACACTATAATAAAGAACCTATACAGCTTGAATTTGAGAGGAGGCCAAAGTTGATCATTAGACAGACTTGGTCAAGTTCGGCTCTTTGGCTAAAAGAAAAATATCGCTATAAGAGTTTTTGATTTTTTATTTAACTGCAAAAATATAACACAAATTATATAACAATGAGGTTTCTTTTGGATAACAATAAAATAACGTTGAATACGTCTCTCCTCTAATGATGTTTAACGTATTCAACATGTGCTTGCCAACCTGTCTTCTTATCGGCTTCATAATGAACAATACGTTTATGGCCGTCAGGTTGTACTAGACTGTATTCACCCTTTACTTTGTAACCATCACGGTCTTCCTTCTTATGGGTATAGACATGGTGTTTGTCATCATGGATATCCCAGCCATAGTGGTATTCTGGGTGGGCCTGTAAAGAAAGAAAAGCATTAGTTCTTATTCCATTAATATATTATATTTTTGTTCAAAAGTTTGTTTTGGGCCTAAATGACAAGCATGACATTTTCGTAGACACCTTTATTAATCTTTATAGCAGAACCAATTTCTAAGGGAAGTAACTAACTTGCCGAAAATTACTAAATCATTAAAATGACATTGGAAGATATTAGAAAGTATATTGATATTGGATAATCTTTGAAATATTTGAAATTTGCAACTTGTTTTGCAAATTAAAGTTGTAATCAAATATTTTATTCGTAATTCCTTTTTGGAAGAAGCTTATAAATGAAATGCGTTTGACAAGACTCGAATCTGGGATGTTCGAATCTTGTTAGAGGCTTGACTTTGTTCGATTTATTCTCTCAGAATGTCCTAGACATTGTCGTATAGTATGGAAAGACCTAAGTGAGTGAAGCAAATTCACTATATGTTTCCTCCTGTATTGTAGTTTTAATTAACTTGTTATTATTAACTGTCAAGTAACTAATGCGCTTGTGAATTTGTTTTTGTTGATGATGCTTTCTAGTGGCCTTTGATATTTACCTTCTTCGTCCATTCAAATATTTCGTTATAATTAATTTAGTAGCATTGGTTTCAGTACTAAAAGGAGCACTTTTTAAGGTATTCACAGATTTAGGGACTCCTTACAATGAAAAGGATCTATAAAGAGTTCATATATAAACGATTATATAGTTTGATATCACCGCTTAACTACGCCAGAAACGTGTCTGCACTGATAACCTAATGCATCAGTGCACTGTGCAGACTGACTATGACCAACTCAGCTGACTCATTTGGCCACCAGGGCACAGGAATATTATAGGCAAGGAAAGAGCAGATGCATTAGTAAAGAAGGCATTTAGCTCATTGGTCCGGACCGGGCTCTGTGAACACCTGCTAATTCCATCACAGAAACAATAGGATACTGAATCATTCAAAAAATATAGACTGCTGGGTAAAATCAACAGGAAATCAAGACAGTAAGCGCTTTCGGAAGAAGTCAAGTAAGAACAAAACCTCAACTTTGCTGTAACTTCGCAGGAATAACAACACAATAATATCTGCCCTTTAACCCGACACGCATATCTGAGGTTACATATTAAGAAAATTGTCCTGCACAGTAAAGCGAGACAGCTCAACATATCTTATGTGAGTGTGAAGCATTGGCATCCAGAAGGAGAGACTTATTTGGAACAACGAAATTTGAACTTGAATTGGTACAAAAATGGCCTCATCAGGAAATATTGAAACTGGTACAAGACACAGATATATTGAAGTATTTTAATTCGATATTTGCCTAAAACTAGAATCGCATTCTAAACATTTGTATGGGTTTTCTTCAGTATGAATAAAGTTGTGCATATTTAACTGAGATTTCCGTCTGAAACTAGAATCGCATTCTAAACATTTTTCGCCAGTATGAATAAACTTGTGTCTATTTAAAGTCCATTTATTTGAAAGTGGATTCGTATTATAAACATTTCTTAGGTTTTTAGCCAGCATGAATAAACTTATGTTTATTTAAATTCCATTTATGTTTGAAAGTAGACTCGCATTCTAAACAAGCGTATGGTGTTTTGCCAGTATGAATAAACTTGCGCTTGTTTACATGAGATTTTCTGTCTAACACTAGAATTTCCTTCTACACATTTGTATAGTTTTTCATTTTATAGATACAATTGTGTCTCTACAGAATATTTACTTGTGAAACTAGAATCACATTGTAAATACTTCGCTGGTTTTCCGTCATTGCGAATTTCTACAGTTGTTATCAAAGTATTGTTACATGCTACACTAGTATCATGTGTAGAACACTTCTCTTCATGAAGACTTTCTGGCTTGGTCTTTAAGTTGTCTTTGTCTTTAACAAAGTGTTGTGAGTCAGGGCCGTTTGGCTGTAGTGCTATGGACCGGTATTTCGCAGACAGCCCTTGGTGATAAATAATAATAAAATAGTTCGCTAACTTTTAGTTTAGCAAAGCAAATTAAAATACTACCACTTAAAACATGTAGCTGTATTTAAAAAATTTACGTGAATCCTATAGAAACTTACTACACTTAATATCGAAACTTGGAATAACTTTCATCGAGAATTAAGTCAAATAATGAATACATGGATATTATTTTTTTAATACTGAAAAATGCGTATATTAATTTTCTGAACCTAAATAAGACAAATGTTTTTTTTTGTATTGTTGAAAGTACATGCTATAACTGGAATTCGTAGGATGTTCCTTCAAAAGGCCGACGCAAGCAGACGCAGGATTTAGGCTTGGGTGGAAGCAATATCCAAACCTTTAATTGAGGTGGGTCGAACTTGTTGAATATCTTATATAGCATTTACCTGTCCCTTTGAGTGTCCCTGTGAAAGTGGTTCCAAAATATACTAATGAAAGGGCAAAATATACAAAAATTCTAATTAGAATTTCAGATGCAAACAGTCACTACTTCTTGTGAAAACTGTTTAGAAAATCATATTTTTCTATAAACATTTTACTTTAACCCAAAAGATATGCAATATTTGAATAAAAGCTTAATAGAGAATTTTTTTTCCATATTGCATCTTACAGTTAGTTAGTTTATACATGGTGGTCCACGAGAAGAAAGTAGTACTTGGTTACTAGAGAAAGTTGCGGTTTATCATAGGTGTCTATTGACTCTCCATACGATGCCATTTACTATCCATCATGCCGCTGTGGAGTCGATAGTATTGCGTATATACTTACGATACGTTTGTTAAAAATGGCTAATCCATGATTAAAACGCAACGACTCTTAAAGTGTCACATCAGTATCGGACATCATGGCGAAATAAATACCCAGTCGCAACACCATTCTCCGATGGGTATCCGCACTTCGAACGAAAGGTTCATTAATGAAAACAAAGCAACCTGGTCCTTCTCGATCGGTACGTACACCGCGGAAGACTTGAATAGTTCTGCTGGACGGCACACTTCTGAACTAGGAATGCGTACGAGCAGCTTGAAACGTTTTGGGCCTCCATTCGTACAAATTGATGATTGTAAGAGAACTGAGTGAGGTGGACGTGACACCTAAACTATCGTTGCATTTTAATCATGGATGCGCCACTGTTATCCTATCGTAAGCAAACACGCGGTGCTCGCTTTCAAGTCCACAGCAGTATGGTGGGTACTAGATGGCATCGTATAGAGAGTCAGTGTCGTCTTTACGCATGGGCACACTGGGCACGGACCAGGGAGGCCGCACTTTAGAGGGCCCCAAAAATGCTATGCCTTTAACGTTTAATTTGTATGGGGCCTCAAATTTAAAAAGTGCCCAGGGCCACATAAATTGTAAAGACGGCACTTTAAAAGGGTCGATAGACACCTACGACATGGGGGGGGGGGCAATCGGGTTATGCCAACGTATACATTACAAACACGATTTTGTGGTCAAACTGGATTAGGATAGAGTAACTTCCAAGAAAGGTATGACTCGTAGATAAATTGCATCAGATGAAACATTTTCATTTTAAAATATGTATTGAAGAAGGCTAAAATTTTTGAAAGAAATCGAAATAAAAATTTTCTTAGTAGTAATAAAGATTTTCCGTGATATAGAATATAGGAGTATCTTCAACAATTGTGACATTACAATAAGGATCCAGTTTAAACTATAAAATCCTTTTATATATTAATTTTGGTTTATTTATGATAATCGAAAATAGTAATTTACTTAAAAAAAACTCTTGGATTACACCTTGTTGGGTAGAATTAAGTCTATTGAAGCCACTCCATTTTTAGAAGTTAAATTAAGTTGTTCCAGAGTTGGAGCCGAATGATTGAAATAATTAAACAAGATAGTGTTCCAAAAGCTCCATTATATTTGATTCACAAAATGTTGTGCAACAGTTTTTGCAACATTTTCTTGCTTAACTATTTCACTCCATTTTTACTTGAAATGAGAAAATGTCCTTTGCGCTAATTAGATAATAGACAAAGATTGTTCATTGTTTGGAATCTTTTGAGATAATTGCATTTATAATGTTACCTGCATACAATTAGATTTATTGCTTTTTTCCCAAAAATGTTAATCCGTTGTATACTAATAAATGTTTATTCTAAAATAATCTTAGCATATGAGATTGAGAATTTCTCTTATGAGATTATGTTAAAGATGGCGTTTCAAAGAATATTTATCACGATTTTAAACTTATTAGTTGAAATGACTGCTAACAAAATAATTATACTAAAGCAGTATTTTCCAAAGTGTGAGACGCGTACCCCGTCTCGAAAAGTTTGGTGAGCGTACACGCTGCACAAGATTTTGGTTGCACCACGTGCAACAAGCAGCTTATTATTTTTTGCGATTACAAACATAGTTACTTGGCAGTACACTTGGGTCTTTTTAATGCGGTAAATACGTTTCGTAATAAACGGTGAACTTATACATTAGCTGTTTTTTTCCGAGAGGAAAGTCGCCTGTCGACTACCCAGATGCTCGGTCTGTGGTTATGTGGGGTTCAGCTGTCTCACAGGTGGGACCCACCAAAACCTCTCGGGGGCCAGGGTCTTACCGGTGCCTGTTTTCACATTACTTCAGTAAGGTGACCCGATGGTATAGTCCCTATCTGATTTGTAGACCTAGGCTCATCCTCTTCCTTCAATTAAGAAAGAAGAGTCTCCAGCGGCCTACTACCGTCTAGGCATTTTCACCCTCCTACCAGTACGAGTTTTCTTCCTCGCGTTCTAGTCCTCCTCGCTGAGTGCCTTTTGGCTAAGAATAGCTGTATTCAGGTTCGACAATATTTCCCATGCTTTTCCGTCGCCGCATATCCTCGCGATTATTCTGTCAGGATATAGATCTGTATCCAGATATACCTCTGCTACATGCCTCTCGGCTATCCAACCTTGGCAGGAGAATAGAGTGTGGTCCACGCTATCGCTGTAGTTGGCATCACAGTACTGGCATCTATCGGTATACCTTCGTCCTATGCGATACAGATAGGCATCAAAACTGCTGTGCCCAGTTAGCACTTGGGTCAGATAGCAATTATGGCTAGCTCTCCTCGCCTAGTACCATCTCCTGACGCATGGGATTAGTCTATGTGTCCATCTTTCTTTAGAACTGCTGTCCCATGCTATTTGAAAACTGCTCAATGTGTCGAGGTGCTCTTGTTTTGGGGCTGTTTTACGAGCGTACGACCTCGCTCTTTCTGGAGCCAGGAGTTTTATCGGCACGGTACCTGCAGTAACGCTGAATGCGTCGAGGGATACTGTCCGGAAGCGCATGCAGCGCGCAAAAGGACCATGCGCTGCGTTTTTTCTAGTGTTCTCATCGTGTTTTGTGCCTCCGCCCATATTGGCGCCGCGTAGTGACCCGTAGACTCAACCACACTATATAATAGTTTCGTACTGCCGGTAGCTGAGCCAACCATTCTTGGCATTCACCTAGAAAGCTGAGAACTTATTGCGCTAGCCTTCTCAGCGGCATACTTCACATTTGCTGAGAATCGAAGCGACTTGTCTAGCACGATACCCAAGTATTTGATTTCATTTGTGAAGCACACTTGGTGTTCCCAATACCCTAACATCTACTTCGGGTACCCTTCTTCTGCCCGTCAGCCATATTGTCTCGCCAGCCTTCCCGTCAGCCTTTAAACTTGTTAGTTGAAATGACTGTTATCAAAATTATTATTACACTAAAGTAGTATTTTCCAAAGTGTGAGACGCGTACCCTCTCTTGAAAAGTTTGGTGAGGGTACACGCTGCACAAGATTTTGGCTGCGGCACATGCAACAAGCAGCTTATTATTTTTTTCGATTATAAACATAGTTACTTGTTAGTACACTTGGGTCTTTTTTATGCGGTAAATACGTTCCGTTATAAACGGTGAACTTATACATTAGTGTGCGATACGCTAGGCGTCTCAAAACGTAACGTGGGATTTGACAGGAGCTGACAGTAATAAACATTCTAGAAGCTTCGTATCGCGTGCCGCTTTTAATTGTGCAATACAGAGACGATTGGCGAAGCTATACTAAAGCCTGTATACGAATCATTGATATGTTTAATGATGTTAATCAGATGCTATTGTCTGGTTTTTCTCAAAGTCGATGTGTCCCTTGATATTGAGAATTTTTGCAAATCTTATGGCGTTTATTAGATACAAAAAAGATCAAGAAATATATGACGATGTTTTATTTTGCAAGCCTTTATCAGGTCATACAACAGGAGCGGATATCTATAATGCTATGAATAAATTTATCCAACAGAACAAAATTGATGTGTTGGATTAACCACAGGTGGAGCAAAAAGTATGGTTGGAATTGTTGCTCCAAATCTCTCATGACATTTTCTCTGCTCTAAATAATCTCCAATTATGGTTCGCAAGGCAAAGAAATTTGATTGCATCACGTTCAAGATAAAGTGAACGCTATTTATTGCAAAAGAGAGTTGGTAATGGAGAAAAGGACTTGTTTCCCTTTTTCATGAGTTTATAACAAGTTGGGTTGGTAAAATTAATGCTGATACTCTGAAATGTTTAACACAGCATTTAGAGAATTTACAAGTGCGCCTGAAAACTAGTTTGTTTTATTTCAATAAAAATATTGAATGGATAAGTTATGCGTTCAACATTAATACACGATCCATGCCAGAAGATTTGGCGCATGCGGAAGAAGAGGAATTGTTGGAATTAGCTTTAGACGGATTCTTTAACATCATTCTAGTCGCAAATACAACATGTGTATCCAGTTTTAACAGAGAAAGTCCTGAAATACACCTTGACTTATCCAATGTATAGTTGATTTTTCAGTTTTTGTAGATATTATGTCAAAAAGAAAAGACATAGGCTTTTGGATGTGGAACCACATCTTAGATTAAAATTAACAACCAGTGAACCAAATTATGATGATCTGTCGTCTCAACATAAACAATTTCTTTCTTGTCATTGATTATAATGAATGTAATTAATATTTTATTATGAATGAATTTTCCTTTGTTGTTTAATATTATTTTATTTATGTACTAAAAAGAATTACAAAAATATACAATTTTTTTACGATTCAGTGCGAAGAAAATTTTTCCCTTTTATAATTTTCCTAGCACTGAGTACCTCTTGTAAAAAAAGCAGGTTTTTTATCGAAGTCGAAAGTTTGGGAACCACTGTTCTAAGGTGTCACTTATGTCGTAATGCAAAAATGAGGTCAAATATGAGGTAAAACGCTAAACCTGCGCTACATAAGAATGTACGATATAATATTTAATTAACATCAAAAACTTGATTCCTAAGAAATATTGAAAATGAAAAAAATAATTCTACAAAATATATGATTGGATATCAGAAAATTTATTTTCAGTTACCTTAAAGACTTAATTGTGAACATTATTAAAACGAGTGAAGACGTGAGATATCAAAGTATATTTCTATCTAGCCATCAACTACCAAAGAATATCATATTGCAATTTTCTTTCACATGAAAACTATACTATTTAGTGAGTAATTGCATATTGTAGAACTGCAAATAGTATTTTGCTACACTTAGAAAATCTAAATAAAATCCTATAGTTTGCGTTACGAAGTACATTACGTAATTTATCTGTAGTAATAAGGAAATTAATTATTCATGGAATAACAAAGGGATATTGAATAAATAAAGCATTTTTTCTATTTATTATTACTATTTGTGTAATGTGAAAGAATCACTGTAAGTGATGTATTGTTATCGACTGTAACTAATTTTTAGTTTAAATAAGATTCGTTTCTATTTCCTTCACACTTTTAGATGTTAGAATATTAATTCTAAATGAATATTTTTTATTTTGTCACTGTTTTTAGTCCACTAACAATTATTCAATCTGATTCATTTGGATTTTTCTCTGAGAAGCATCGAACTACCTCGAGTAGAAGAACAAAAGAACACGAAATGGAAAAGAGTGGTACGCAGAAATAGAGAGGGAGAGGAAAACTAGTGAGCGAAAGGAAATTTTGATTACGTAAATAATTGATTAGAAATTTTAAGGATGGAGCAGAAGGGAGAAGACTAACAGGAAAAGGGATAAATTATATTAATGGTAAGAGAAGAAAGTACAAATAAAAAAAGTACTGAAATAAATAACACGGGAGGGGGTAAACAAGAGGGATAAGTAAATACTTGGGCAGATAACAATGAGTAAATAGTGAAGAGCAAAAGTTCAAAAGGACGTAAGATTAAAATAGATGATAAAAAGTTGTGGAAGTATTTAAAAGGGTTTGATGTTATTGGATTGGTAGAAACGTGGGTGAAAGGTGAAGAATGGGATATAATAAAGAAAAATATGCCTGTGAGATTTAAATGGGCATTGCAAAAAGCACCTAGATCACAAAAATGCACCAGAGCGATTATAACTGGAGTGAGAGCAGGGTTAGCTGACAAGAAAATAATAGACAAGGAAGTGAGCCGCATGTGTTTCGGGAAGCTAAGAGCGAAAGGAAAAGAATGAATTATTGGATTTGTATATGTGAATAGTTATTTTGATGAATTCATAAATAATTGGAGAGCAAAGAATTATATTCAATAAAATAAACTATTGCGAATATAATATTTTCAACATGCTTGGATCTCTGAGGCCCATCCATAGAAACTGTTTTGTAGTACATTTAGAGTTTTCTCATACCACCATTTCAGAATACCACCATTTTTGTGTTTATAAAAATAGACGTTAAAGATGTCATATGTGACTGATAGGAAATATCAAGGTAATACAAAATGTCCGTATGAACATAGATCCGCAAAAATTTCATTAATTAAAATTTCAAAATAAGAAGCATAAAAATTTATGATACATAATAAAACGTACTTATGTATATATCTTCACTGCTTCTTATCAATCTTTCATAACATAAATTATCAAACGAACTGCATTAAACTATTGTAAATTATGTCTCATGGAAAATTTGTTCACCCCTAGTACAAAACGGTACATTATTCTTCCACATACCACCCACAATTCAGACTCCATACATCAGTTTACTTCTAACACACATATCCATAATATTTATCCTCGTTCTTACCGATTCCCCAAATTTGCTTTCCAACACATATCTCATTCTTTCTATTGTCCCCTCGATCTCCTTGCCCCCATCTCAACATGTTTCCGTACATGGCCAATTCGTATATCCTAAGTATCCTAAGTATTGTTTAACATTTCCTATTTTCTCTCCCTCAATTTCAAAATAATCTTTTTTACTTTCACACTCTCCCCTCTTGCACATTATCTATCACTTTTGTCTCTTCCACATTTAATTGTAAGCCTCTTTTATCCATGCATCATTTCACTTTCACCATCACATCCACCATTTCTTTCCTACTGCCTGCGATACAAACTATATCGTCTGCGTAACTCATCGTCCATATCTTTTCTTTTCCTGAAGTTCCCCGCAATTGTCCATTTTTAGTATCCTTTCTAAATCAGTCATGTAAATATTAAATAAATTTCCACTCATTGGATAACATTGCCATGTATTTTAAAACATTCTGATACATTCTCTCCTACTCTCGCTCTTACTTTTATTCCCTCTTATTATCCCTCTTATAATCCTTAACATTTCTCCAACTATTCCATTTTTTGTCCATTTTCTCCTACAATATCTCTCTTCTTAATTTATCGAAAACATTCTTTACATCTACAAGCAACATAAATAACTTCCCCTTTTCACCTATTTCTTGATTTATTAAATAATTGCAATGTAACAGTATTTTTACACTTTGAATTAATGAGGTTGTCAAAAAAGATCATGGCATTCATTCACTCAACTTGTTTGCTATTCACTTAAATAACTTCATCTGTGATTATTTGGTGTCTTTATAGATACAGCCTATATAAGACTTCGCGATGAATGTGTATCTCTTCAGTATTGTTTTAGTTTGAAATCCAATATAAGTTCGTCATGATTTGAAGATCCTCTTCCTTATTGTTAACCATCTTCAAAACTTTTAACGTCCCCGATTTTAACAAACGCTTTTTACATAGGGAGGGCTCTTGATTCTAAACTACTTCCAACGTCAAATTGATTTCCAGTTATTGCTTTCTCGAGGTTTTCTTCATTGCTTCATGAATCACTTGCAGAATTATTTTTAATACATGCTTGAACCATTTTGTAGGTCTGACAAATTAATTATAACACATTATCTGCACATTATTATTTTTAACAAATGATTTATTTTCCTAATTATTATAAATAGGTCACTTAGATTTATTACGTCAATCTTATCTAATAACTTCAGTATTCAGTTTAACTACTTTTTAATTTTTAACCAGGCGGACTTCTAACAGGCTTCCTTTCTAGTAATTTTAGGAAAAAGGTGTATATCATAATATTTCAAGAGATTGTAGTCACGTAATTTTATTTTAACATAAAATTTTCACGCTCATACTTCTAAGCTATCTACAAGGTATGATCAGACAATTCAACTTCGCAGGTTGTTTGTTTGTATTAAAAATAAAATAAAGTGCGGCACAGTGTTGGACATATTAAATGTTGCTTTCAGTTATTCTTCTATGAAAAATAAGCATTTATAAGTGCTACAAGCTTCTCCAAGAGGCCCGCGAAGATGTTCAGGATGACGAGCATCCTGGGTGTCCGGAGACATCAGTAACTAATTATAACATCGAAGGTGGACAAAATAGTTATGGACAACCATCGAATCACTGCCAAAGGAGTTGCTGAGGATATTGGAATTTCATTTGGCACATAGAAAATTATTATTTCAGATGTTTTGGGTATGAGACAAGTGGCAGCAAAATTTGTTTGCAAATTGTTGCAAATCGATCAAAAGCACAAGAGAAGAGAAATAAAAAATACGGGAGGGGAACCGATGGTTCAATTATAAACAAATCAAACTGAGGGATTGTTTCTACAGAATGAAAAAAAAATAATCAAAGGGAGGAAGTACATCAAAAATTCAAAACTGCCAATAAACTGCGGCGGAAGCTATCAGACAAAGAAAAAAGAACATAAAGATGGAAGAATAAAAGGAGCATTGGAGAACAGCAAAAATCTTTGGAATGTCCTCAATCAGGAACTACGTAAAAAGAAACTGAAACAAGAAGCCCCATGTACGTTGCTTATAACAAAGAATTAATCAATATCGGATCCACAAAATAAGTTTAATTCATATGTTATTTAAATAGGCAAGCAACCATCTAAAGAAATTCTAAGGAAATGGTTTCAAAAAAATATATTACTTTCGACCAATATGCATTCAATGCATGTAGCGTCAATAGAGAAAACAGATATATGCAATTCATCGATTAAAAAAGACGACCAAATGGAATAACTGCAGAATTACTGCAGGCAATAGCAAATGTAATAACACCAGTAATGACGAAACTGTTAAATGACGAATTAACAAAAGGACAATACTCAGCTGCACTGAAAATTACGATTATAATCCCTATATATCTAGTAGTTTTACGCCGTTTACGTGAAGCAATCCGAAAAAAACGCCCGAATTTGTGGCGAGACAATTCCTAGCTATTATGGCTTGATAATGCACTTGAGCACACTTCGTTCCTTGTTTGTGAATTTTTGGCCAAAAACAACACCGTTCTGATTCCGCATTCTCCGATTTCATCCAAGATGACATTCTGCGACATTTTTTATTCCGGAAGATAAAATCGACTATGAAAAGACGATGTTTTGCCAATATGCACGAGCTCAAGACAGTATCGCTAAAGCAATTGTACGTCATATCGAAAATTGATTTTGAGATTTGCTACAAAGAGGTGACAAAACGTTGGATGTCCATTGGGGATTACTTGGAAGGGGACAATGTTGACATTGTGGAATAAATAAAGGTTATTCGAGAAAAATGATAATTCTGCGTATTATTTGATCATACCTCGTATATCTCATTTTCATATCTTTCAGAAATTAAATTGTGTTTTAATAATGCTTTGCTCTATTCGTTTTTCAATGGTTTGTCTAGAATAATCCATTAATTGCTGAAAGGAATTGTGCCTCAGAAATGTTTGGGAACGTATGGATTCGATTATGCTGTTAGTATGTAGTGCTACTTCTAGTTAACTGCTTTTTAAAATTATTATGAAATCTAATGTTATTTTTATTCCGTTTAATTTGTAGTGTTTATTGTAAGACACGAATTTTATTGTTTATTAAATAACTTGATACGTGCATCTAATGGAAGTTAGTTATCAAATGTTATGGTACATCTGAATAAAAATTACTGTTTTTTTTTATAACCATACATTTTAAAATTTGACATATATTCTCCTTCGTTCACCGTTCAAAGTGTAACTCATATTCTTATACATGTATTAATTTACTAATTCCTACATATGTAGCGAATAGATATAAAATATGATTAATTTGTCTACTTTGAACCATTACAGTTTATACTTAGAAGTTGTTAAATATCATTAGTGATGTAGGTCATTATTAATATTAAAGACATAAAATCGATAGGATCATTGCCATTTCGTACTTGGTTATTTCCACTTATTTCATTATTTAAAATTTCCCGCAAATTTTCTAAATATTTCAAGTTAAACGAAGATTTTAAAAAGCCTCCATCTTAATAGATAGTGGACAATCAAGTCTCCAGACTAGAATACTTGAAGTATCCTTAAATGTTTCATGTGGAAGACACATCTTAAATTCACAAGATCATTTCTCTAATTTGCTTCAAATTATTTTCTTTTCTGCGCCTATCCGTGCGAAGAATTAAAGAAAATAACAATTTTAACTGAATTACTGTAGAAGTTGTAATTTTTTTGGAAGTGACTAAACTCAATTGTCAGTATGTCGAGTACTGTCAGGAACAGTTTCTATGGCACAATTTTATAGAACGATGTTGTTAAGAATTAGTACAGCATGTGATGTCCAAAATAATATTTTAAAAGTTTTGTAAAGTTCTCCAATTACTACTAATGTTTCCACAAACGCTTTTCGAAAACAACTAAAAATGGTGATAAAGTAACTGCTGCAAGTTACTTCATGTTGAAATAGGCAATAATTCATGGGGCCCATCCTATAAAATTGACACAAATAATCTAAGAGGCAAACCACTTCAACCTCCAAACGTAGAAGAAATAGTGAAATCTCTGTTTCTTTTACATCGAGAACAAAATCCTGAGGGAACATATTTCATCATATCCCTCTATTTGAATCCTCTAGAAGCAGCCTAACTCTTAACTGCCGGAAAAGCACCAAGACCCGACAGCATTCCCAACGATGTGATCCAGTGACTGTAATGGAGAATTCCAAAGTAGTGAAGTGTTCAATTGCTCTCAAAGAATAGATCAGATACGTACTCGCTGGAAAAGCGGCCTATCTTTTGCTAATCCCAAAAGTCAAGAGCGCAATGACTATTCACCCAAATAAGTACAGGCGAATATGTTTTCTGGTCAATATCGCGAGTTGGACCCACATCTTAGAAGAAACTGGGTTAATGGGCATACAACAGTACCTAGCGCAACGGATAAGTAACTACTTATCGGATAGAACACTAGTTGCCAGCAGAGAATGACATTATTAACTATAGTAAGGAGTACTAGAAAGGTAGAACTGACGTACATGTAAGTTTTATAAGCAACCGTATTCCAGCCCCCGCATCGCATCGGTTACTATCACTTCTTTCCGGTTTCTATTGCGGCGATTTGTCGCCACGATTATTATCGCAAATTAATGGAACACTTGCACTTAACACCTGCACTCTCTCGCTGAATAATAAGCGATTTCTTACTATTCAGATAGTAAGAAATCGGTGCGGTGAAACCGAACTCGCGATGTACCTTTTTGACGGCGTGAATTGAAAATGGGAAAAATAGAAAAATGAAATTGAGATGAGATGGTAGTAGGCACCGGACTGCAGTTGAGACAGTGTTCAGTCGATTTGGGAGATTAGGGAAAAGCATCCTACATGAAAGCAGTTTTCTCCATCGCGAAGTTCAGTTGAAAGTTGAATTTTATAATAATTAAAAACAACCTATGTACTTGTTATGGCACCAGCTCAAATGTGAGTAATAGTTTCTTGATTTATATTGACTAGTTTGAAAATCTCATACGCATTAAATTCTAAATTTATTTTTGTTACTAATTTTTATAAAACTAATAAATTATTAAATTTTGCTTGGTACTTATTACATTTACTAGAGAATTGGTGTTAAAATTTATTGCATGCGAGTTAATCTTTTCATGAACCTAATAATTAGAAATCAAATTGTGTTTTATTATTTTATGAGTTACATTGATCCGTTTTAAGTTAGTGTTATAAATTGTTTCACATTACCTAAATGAAATTATAATTTAATTTATTGATCATTTTTATATAGTCGGGTGGGTTTAGATCAGTAAAGTGAAATATTTTTGAATGAGTAAAAATTCACCCCTCTATATTGTCACGGACAAGAAACATCTGACAGTACAATAAATACCATTGTATAATATTTTATACACTAATATTGGATGTTATTGTATAACCTTGGAAAATTATTGCATTGTTGTTTTGTCTGAGTCATTAAGATATTAGAATTCATATATTTGGAATTACATCTCAAAATCGGAATTAACAATCAAAATATTTTAACCATATCTAGCTAACTGAGATATTTTCAAGCTAATTGATACATTTCAAAAAACATATTTGTTCATTAAAATTGTTGAAATCATTAGAATTATTAAAACAGTTCACGGAGTATAGGGATGCTATAATGATTAATATACTTTAACTAAAGTTACAGAAGGTAAACACACAACTGTAAGGCTCACAAATCCAATTTTTAATATACTGATCTATAGTGCAGAGCAGTGAAAACGTTTTATCTATAAATGCCCATATTTTGAAATACCTTTTATTTCTATTTCAGTCGAAAACATTGAAACTTTGATCGAATTATATCAAATATAATTTCAAAGACTGTCAATCAGGAAATTATAAATTCAGTTTTCAAAAGCGATAGATGTCAGGATCTGAACATAAAACAATTATTTCTAATTTTGTGTACTGTATGATTTCATATTAAGTTCCGTATCCATCGTATTAACTGTCGTAAATATTTATTGTTTACTAATTAATGTAAGAGCGCATATTATTTATTTATAAAATGTTATCGACATATATCCGCATCATCTCTTATTTACCTTCAAATGTACTTCAACTTCATGTTTGTCGTGGTGCTTAATTTCTTGGTAAGATTCTCCATGATGGTGATGTTGAGGGTAGGCTACTGCCAAAGCGAAAAGTGCACTTAATACCTAAATAATATAAACACAAAATAAGCATATTAAAAATTATAACAACTAAAACTATTAAGAATATATAAATCTGCAATTATCCGCAAAATATTTAAATTATTTTATTTATATTTGAATTATCTTGTTCTATCAATTATAATATTATATTAAAAAGTAATTGTTATTTGATAAAATGATTTGTCCAAAATTTCCGTGACTCTATCGCAAATTTATTAACTTCAGAGCTTCATTGAGACCAATTTGTAAAGCCATTAAAATGCCCTTTCCAGAGCAGGAACTGATTTTGTCGTAGTTCTTCTCTTATATTAAAAAAAAAAGAACAATTTAATGGAATTTTAAAAGATCATAGTTCAATAACTCTAAGAGCTACGAGCTTCATACAGACCATTTTAGAAAGCCATTGAAACGCCCTAACCCGAAGAGGAACTGATTTTGTCGTAGCTCTTCTGTTATATTCAAAACAAAAAAAAATTAATGAATATGTATTATCAAATTTTTGTTAAACAATTTAATGAAATTTTAAAAGATCATAGCTGAATAACTCTAAGAGCTACGAGCTTCGTAGAGACCGTTTTATTAGAAAGCCATTAAAAGGCCCTATCTCGATGAGGAACTGATTTTGTCGTAGCACTTCTCTTATATTCAAAACAAAAAAAATTAATTAATATGTATTATCAAATTTTTGTCAAACAATTTAATGAAATTTTAAAAGATTATAGCTCAATAACTCTAAGAGCTACGAGCTTCGTAGGGATCGGCTTAGAAAGCCATTAAAACGCCCTTTCCATAACAGGAACTGATTTTGCCGTAGCACTTCTCTTATATTCAAAACAAAAAAAATTAATGAATATGTATTATCAAATTTTTGTCAAATAATTTAATCAAATTTTAAAAGATCATAGCTGAATCGCTATGAACTTCGTAGAGATCGTTTTAGAAAGTCATTAAAACGCCCTTTCTAGGACAGATGCTGGTTTTGTCGTACCAGTCTGGTATATTAAAAAATATATAATTAATGCATATGTATTATAAAAGTTTTTCCCAAAACTGAATTAAATTTTAATAAAAGATCTTAGCTCCATTATGCTAGGAGCTACGAGCTTCGTAGAGACCATTTTAGAAAGCCATTCAAATGCCCAGCACTGGTTTTATCGTAGCTTTTCAGGTATATTAAAAAAAAATATGAATATGTATAATGAAATTTTTATCTATAAACTGTAATTTAAAAAAATCATAGGTCAATAACTCTGAGAGCTACTAGCTTCATAGAAACCCGTTTTAGAAAGCAATAACTATACAACTTCGTAGAGACCATCAGAATAAACTTTATTTAAAAAATTTTACACTCTAAAAATTTAAATTTAAACACTCTAAAATAAATGCCGCCTCATTTATGTTGCTTTTTCAATAATAAATCGGAAATGAGTTTTAATTACATAAGAGCAAAAATAATAATAAAAATATATTTTATACACATTAAGTGTATAAAACTTTTATACTTTTATAATTGTTATAAATTTTAAAGTCCAGTTAATCTAAACGAGTTTAGTTTACCGTTAAAGTTATATTAAAAAGAATTGTTGATTTGTTATATTTTTAAAATTCAGTTAAAGTTCAATTTTAAAGTCCAGTTAATTTAAACGAGTTTAGTTTACCGTTAAAGTTATATTAAAAAGAATTGTTGATTTGTTATATTTTACCAATGTTATTAAGTGATTAATTCAACAATAAGTTCTTATATAAATTTTTGGTTGGATAGTAAATATTAAATAATAATCACGTATTTTATACATACATATATAACAATAATATTTATTTACATAATTATTTAACTATTGAAATTACTCGTATTATTAATACATTGTGATTATTTATTTTTGTGTATGATTTATATATTCTATTTTATTTTGACAGTCTTCAATATTTTTAATATGAGTTTTAAATATTTTCTTTAATATCAAAGAGGAATTGTTTGCATATATTGTTTCTCTTTGTTTAATTATTTTCAAAGCATAAAACACGTTAAACAAACACTTATTTTGCATGTCGAATAGATTTAATAAAATTAAATAATTTCTTGCTACTTCCTTATTTTAATTTTATTTTAATAGTACGATCGGTTTCGCTTACATTATTTTAAGTGTCATCAGGTGTCAAATCGGATTAGGTGTTGTGTCATCAACAAACCAGACATCCCAATTTGACAAAAAATATTACCTGATAAAGCTTATTATGTTATAGGCGAAACCGGTCGTAAAAATAAAATTAAAATAAGGAAGCATCAAGAAATTATTTAATTTAACAGTACCTTTAGTATGGATCAAAAAAAATTTATAAAATATAGTATTAACTTTATTAAATATTGTCTTATGTTTTATTAAAATTAAAACTAAGCTCTTTAGTCATTCACTAATTATACATAAACCAAAATTAATGTCATATTAACATTGTTTAGTTCTGACATATTTCTAGTAACAATTATGCAAATAATTTAGAATAATTTTTATTCTTTTCTATTTCAACATTTTATTAAACTTATTAAAGTTGCAAAAGCTGAGCGCCTTTTCTGTCAAATTCTTTTTACAAAAAGTTAAAAGAAGCTTTGTTTTAATTGAGGACATTTCCATTTGATATTTATCTTCAAATTTTCAATTTAGGTAAGTTCATAGTTTTCAAATTTCCTTGTACGAATTAAACTTGAGCTTTACAAGTCACGTCATAAAAACTTTCGTTTTATTAAAAACACAAATGCTTTAAACATGTTAACAAAATTACTCACAATGGCGAATTGCATTTTTGATTTTGTTGTTTAGTCCTTATTTACGAAGTTGTTAACTAATTGAAATCTCTGCACAAACTACTACATGGATCAAAAATTGCCCCCAATTTATACAAATATTAATTTTTATGAAAGTGATATATAGACCTCTATTTACTCTGCTTTTTTTCATGTCCACGGCTTTATGGATCTAATATAATTAATACTTGAAAATAAAATGCAGTTCACATACAAGACACACACGCATGCATTTAATAGTTTACTAGTTCATATTAATTTGGCTTCAAAAGATTTGTACACAATTTGAGTGAATTTGCATGACATAGATTAGCGTATAGGAGATGAGGGAAGCTTTATTATTATTTCATGTGAAGCATATATTATTTAGGTTTTCCTGGAACGTTTACCTTATTTTTGTGTGATCTCATACATAATATGCTTTTAACGATAAACATATTGGGAACCAATTAGTTATCGAGACAGATATAGGGGTGCGACAAGGCTGTGGTCTGTCCTCTCTTTTTGTCTTCTATAATTATTTTATTTCGGAAACATTTTCTACAAATCATTATAGAATATACAAGAATCATTATAGCTACCTAAGAAATTATCAGATCCGTACGTACAGTTTCTAAAATTAATAATAAGTGTGCGGATTTTCGTTAATACACCTGAGATTGTAAATCCTTTCATAAAATTTACTACTTGGATTATAAAAATGTTTTTCTTCTAAAACAAAGCGCTTCTGTAATACAGATTGAAGTGGAACAAGGTGTAAGACAGGGATAAGTGGAAGAAAGATATGGTCACTGTCTTATGCGGATGATATTGTGTGTTTGGCAGGAAATAGAAATTATATGAACGAAATGACTGGAATTGAAGTAAATATTTGAGGGTTGGTTGTTATTGTAAAAGAGACAGAGATATTGGTATACGAGACATTGATATACAAGATATTGATATACAAGATTGGTATTCTTAATAGGTTTTTTCAAAAAATGTGTCTACATTCCTGTACATTTTTTGACATTCCTATTAATTTTTTGACATCCTAGTACATTTTTGGACATCCTTGTACATTTTTGGACATACCTGTATATTTTTGGACATGCCTGTATATTTTTGGACATCCCTGTTGCATCTCAGCACTCTTACCAAAATTTAAAATGCGAGCCAAAAAAAAGACGCTGTCGCCCAACCCTGATGTATATCAAACGCGTTCGACTATTTATGATTGGCCCCATATGCGTGAAGAACTAGTTGAGTCAAGGTCATAACGCTCCCAGCCTAAAATTCAAATCGGTACGTTCCCCTAATTCCCTAATCCACCATATTGATTTTGCTGCTAAACACATTTCAATGTTTTTAATAGATTTGTTCAAACATTTTTGAACATACCTATACATTTTTGGACATCCCTGAACATTTTTCGATATCCCTGTAGCATCTCAGCATTCTTCCAAAATTCAAAATACGGGCAAAAGAAACCCTTTTTCACAACCCTAACGTATATCAAACGCAAATGCGTGCGACTATTTATGATAGACCCACACATGAATGCAAGAAAAAGAAGACTATGTTTAGAACGAGTTGAGTTAAGGTCATGGCGTCTCCTAGCCCAAAATTCAAATATTAAAAATTTTAAAAAATCAAATTTCCCATCAACCGGAAGTATTCTGTCATCCTCCATATTGGTTTTTCAAATGATAGCGTCAATTTCAATACATACTAACTTTAAAAATTATTTATTTACCAACGACCACCATCTGTATTTAGATTCTTAGCAACCAGACTAGATTAGAACAGCAAAAGAAGAGCGGTGAAGGCCCATTGCCGATACAAAAAGCGTGAGCTTGAGAAAAGAGAGGCTTAAAGAACTAAGTGATTGCCACGATCAAAGAGATATGAGGAAATTTTATAAAGAACTTAAGGAAGTGAAAAAGGGTGGCAACGAAACTAACCGATGAAATGCATGACCTTACTAACAACATTTGGTCAAGATAAGAAATGCCAGAGGAATGGAGTATGACAGTTATTGAAAAGGCGATATGACACATTGCGGAAACTATAGAGGGATATCCTTGCTCAACGTAGGGTACAAGACCTTCGTTAAAGTCCGCAACGAGAGATTAAAAACTTCCTAAGTCTCTATCGGTGAATACCAAAGTGGGTTTAGTCCTGGAAGGTCTACGAGAGATCAGATGTTTATTCTAAGGCAGATTCTGGATGTTATGAATACAACGTAACGGCCCATCAGCTGTATGTCTATTTTAAAGCCGCGTACGACAGTGTGTCTCGCCAGCAGCTCTAATATGCGATACAGGAACTTGATATGTCACTGAAATTGAGACAGCTCGTACGAATAACATTGCTCCATGCGAAGAGTAGAGTCAAAGTACATGGGAAACTTTCGGAGTAATTTGATATCTACAGGGGTCATACACAAGGGGACTCATTATCAGGTCTTCCGTTCCAAATCGCCTTGGAATCTGTTATGAGAAAATTACCAAAAAAGCCGGGTGGCACAGTATTTCATAGAGCATTCCAGAGTCTCGCCTTTACTGACGACATTGATATCTTAGCCACAGACACCAGACACCTAAACGAAAACGTACAAACCCTCGTGAATGCTGCTAAGAGCATGGGACTACACGTCAGCAAGGAGAAGACAACATTTCTGATAAACAATAGGAATTTAATCTAATGGCAGAAACATTGACAACTGCAATGGTTACCAAAGGATCGATGCATTCAAATAGTTAAGAGACATCCTAACACACGACAACGAAGTACCCGACGAAATCAAAGCAAGAGTAGCGGCCAGGAACCGGTGCTTCTTTAGCTTCCAGAATGTACTTATGTCTTCCTTTGTCTTTAAAAAATTTAAATTTTTAGTGTATAAAAGCATTATCAAGCCAGTGGTCTTGTATGGCTCACGAATCTGGACTATCAGGCAAGAAGCAGAGAACCTACTGTGCGCATGGGAAAGGAAAGTCCATCGCAAGATTTTTGGTGCTATACACTATAACAATGAGTGACGACTAAGAACCAACAAAGAACTGGAAGACCTCTATAATGCTTTATTGATCATGTCAGACATCAAGGCAAGAAGACTACGTTTGCTCGGCACGCCTAGAGAACAGGAGATCAGCGCATGTCAAAAAAAGTTCTTAACTCAAGATCTGTAGGAAGAAGATCCATCGGCCACCATAAATTAAGATGGAGAGATGACTTAGAGGAGGATCTTCATATGCCAGGAGTCCGAAACTGGAGACTATTGGCTACCCGGAGAGACGACTAGCGAAACTCTGTAATAGACAAAGCTCGAGTTCTTAATGGACTGTAGCGCCACCAAATTGAAAGAGTATTGGAATATGTAAAGAGATGTTGTAATCAAGAATACTCCTTTCGGAGTCGAACAAAATAGCTTTTCTATTGCAAAACTATTGTAAATTTCTATCGCTGTGCGCTTTCTTTTGATTGATGTTTGTGTTCTACAAATATATTTTGGAAAAC
>WYDF02295101.1:0-15979 GCA_009867245.2 Adranes taylori | reverse complement strand
GAAAAAAATATATACTACCATAAGTCTCTCGGTTGCTATGAATGTTGGAAAAATGAAGGTCGGGGAACCTGTGTAAGACAAAGGGACCTCAATTTTTCCTCGATGAACAGTTGAATATACTGAATAAATTTTGAGCAATAAATTTTTTTTTCAAAGACTTTTTAGTAATACCTGTATGTTATCTTACATTTTGGTAACCCCTGTGATTTTCATTACAATGATACCACATATGATGGCTCTAGCTCTTATGGTTTCAGATATATAGGCCCTAATAACTTTAATAACCCTAATAATTGTTACTACGTTAACAAATGAAGTATTTAATAGTTAACAGATTATCAATAACAACACGTATGTTATGTATTGATATACAATGTACAATGCACGTGATTGGCATTTGTTTTTGTTTTTAAAATCTGTCATCCATCTATTGGTGCTGATTTTCCCATGGTCATTTACCGTATATTTTTAAATGAAACTAAAGACGACTGACTTTATTTTGTATTATATTATATGGGAGATTCACCCCAATATAAAATATAGATTTAAAGACAAAAATAATACAACTCAAATAATTCAAACAAATTAAGTAAATGAGAGTTTGATAAATTTCATAGAAGTTATTTAAAAACCAAAAAGTTTTTAAATATATATATATATATATTATATATAAAATTCAACCTGCGTATGTTTCGCAAAACTCGAAAAGTACTTAAACGATTGACTTGAAATTATCACACAACGTTGCACTCGACTACAAGAGTGATTATATAGTAAAATGGCGGCCCTCAGGGTTGAGCAATTTTGGGTTCCAGATTTGATTACTTCCAGATGTGATTAGATTTTCTGGATTCGAATACAAGTGTGTTTATATAGTAAAATAGCGAGGATCAGGGTTGTGGCACGAGATTTGATTAGAGTGCCGAGATTAGATTTTTAGTTAGGGATTCGAGCTATTGGTTCAGGATTGTGTAATGTATGGCCCGAGAATCAATATTTTATTTTGTTCTTCGGTTTTTTTTTATATGGATTAGAGTTTTTGGTTTGAGATTTAAGTTTTTAGTTCAGGATATGAGTTTTTGCTTCAGGGTTGGGCACTATTCGGCTCAGGATTAGATGCACATGTGCAAAGTAACAGGAAAAATTATTTTACACAATTCAAAAGGAAAAATTATTTTACATATGTGCTGTCACAATTCAATAAATGCTGCAATCAGTGGCGGTTTTTATAAACGCATATTAAAAATGAAAAACAATTACTAAAAAATTATTACACGTCCTAGTTTTTGGTTACAAGTTACACGTCCTAGTATTTGCAGTTGATATGATATAACAATAAAATAGTACAACTGCAGTATTCCAATTACTCCAAAGAACACGACGGACGTTAATTTTCAAAGCTAAATTCATAAACACAATTTTTTCTACTGATTTAATAGATTATTGAAGTAGGTTAGAAATGGCTGCCTAAAATTTTCTACTTCAATGCTGTCTTCTTCTAATACCTCGGGTATATTTGGGTCCTCTGGCGGTTCTTCTTCTTCTTACCCCGACCCCGAGCACTTGGCGATAAGATTGATTATCAGTGATTGAGCCTTGCATACTACTTGTACGTTAATAGAAAACTAGCCCTTTCTATTAAGAAAATACTCTACATTATTACTATCTATGCAGAAATACATAATTAATTATATGACTTATAATTTGACATAAAGTAAGTACCGCGTGATTGTATTTTAACATTTGTACAATCAATTACACCAATATCGTGGGAATCGAACAATTTCATAAAAAATCCTTAATGTATTCTTCATTTCATTTTCGTTTCTAGAAAAATAAAGATATTTTGACTCAGCAATTGGATTAGGAACATCTTATCAAATCATGCAAGCGGTTGATTTATGTACCTCTGCAAAATTACCTGCCATAACCAACACATTACCAGTAGCAAAACCTCAATAAGAGAAGCAGTTGGTTTATAGGGATTACTGCAAAGTGCATGTAAATTATTTTAGAAAACTGAAGAAATGTAAAATATATGGCACATATTTTACATATAAATATTTCTTACTAACTTATCCTCGATTTCATGCAGTAACTTATTTACAGTGTCCATACGTAACCTAAATCGAACAAAGAATTCATTATTATTCCACCGAGTAAAATTAATTGGTTGTTCCCAAAAATTACGTAGTTTTCATGCATTTGTGCCAAGCTTAAAAATTTGATTATCTGAAATTTGAGTTTCAGACCCAGTTTCCCACAGTAACTGTTTTCGTGGTAGTCTTGTATCAAAATTATCAGAGTCAGTAGAAGAAGATGTATCCATTATAGCAGTTCTTTACAAAAGGAATTTCAATTTTTTGTTTTAACCTTACGTTTTTCTCGATAAACCTACCGGTTGACTATGTAAATGCTAACTTATGTTACGGAATGAGAGATTTAAGCGCTAAGTGCTAAAATGTTTACACATATCTCCATATTTACACTTGATTAATTGGCAACAGAGACTAAAAACCGTTTAGCTGAACTACTGCATCACTGTGTCATGCTGTTGCGTCAAGCTGCATTGTTGTGTGAAACCTGCGTAATACGCAACTTTATTTGCTAGTCAGCGAAGTTTCTTTAAAGGCCAGTAACATGAATGCCAGCAAAATAATACTGATTGCAGTGCATTGACATTAATGACTAGCTTATGACTCACGTAATCCGTAATAACCTCCATCGCGCATTACATTAATTTAATCGCCCCGCCATTTTGCGTTTCGTGTGCAGTTAGATTATTTTGGTATTTTGAAGAGAATAGAAAACCATATTGAAATGCAACAAATCTCAAAAATAGCTTAATTTGTAGATGCGCCAATTTTGCAGTGCACAGACCATATATAGTATATCAATAATAAAAAAATACTATTATAGTCTACTTTTAGGCATGTCAAATTCACGCTCCACATTTTGAAACGAAAATTAATTTTAACTGCCGGGAATTTAAGACTACAAAGTTATTACCAATTTTCCCAATACTTTCCCGACATACAACCCTAAATAAAGAGTACAATTTTTCAACGTCAATTTTAACAATTTCTCAGAGCGTCTAAAGTTTTGTATTGTTGATTTAGTATAGTATGAAACAGTATCAAAAATATAAAAATAACGCTTTCGATTGCGACCTAATTCCAGTTTAAGTAGCAACGGCAAAATTGTGTTGTATTGATCAAATCGAAATTACAATTAAAATGAGTAACGAAAAGTAAATAATGACAGCACTAAAATTTCTATGATTACATGTGTTTATGTAATTGTAGTTTATTTTCATACCTTAATTTTAAGAGAGTAATTTTTATTTGCACCCTCTCCAAGAATTTTTAATTGGACACAACGTTTTATGAGTAGCAATAATACCAGTCGATTCACTATCTACGAACTTCAATTGTACATTGAGCATTTGTATACCCATTTTTCTATTCACACTAATAAAAATCTATTTAACTAAAACCTTTGATTCAACCACGTTTAAATCTAACTGACTCGTTTCGAATATTCTTCAAAATGTATGCGACGTATAAATTTAAGCACCATATTTTTTGCAAATTCAACATATGTACTGCTGTAAATATCTCCCTACTACCATGCTAAAGCATCCGCCTAAAGCATGCGGAATGCGTGCGTGTTTTTGAGTAAAACATTCGCAAGAAAGCACATAGCCGTAGCAAATAATGGAGAAAAATTAAACATTTGTTATTCGCAGAGCACATAAGGTTGTGACGCGACCAGAAATGAGTATGTTTTAAATCTTTGCGGGATTTTTAAATGTCTGCCAAGCACAGAATCTTTATGATCTATTTTAACCTTTTTTTCTTGAGTTAAAATTACATTTTATCTAGCATTATACTCAGGATATGTTTTAAAAAGGTTTGCTTTTGTAAAGCTCACAATTAGCACAACAAGCATGAACAAAGGTTTAAACTCAAAAGTAAGCCTTTAGATACAGAGTACTGGAAATACAAAATACAAAGTTGGCATAACGTACTAGAGTCTTTTAAGAAGAGGAATAATAAAAATTTTAAATATTAGACTATTGTTTTAAGTAACCTGTTTATGACATATTGAGCAATGAGAATGTTAGAAAAGAAAATTTAAATAAAAACATAAAACTTATAAAATAAAATGATGTACGCGGATGTGTACAATGGGCGGTTTAAGAGTGATATTCTCCAAATAAAAGTCACTTCTCACATAACGTTTACTTTCAAAGTCCGAAACCTCAGCGGCCTCGATTGTACCAAATAACACAAGGCAATGGTTTTCAGATGAGCTCGGGTTGGTGACAGCTATTTTCCGCTCCAATTCAACTATTGTTGATGGCGACGGATGACTTTTGTTTTTGTCTGTCGCATGTATTCTCGAACAAGCGTCCGTCTGAATACTAACTGATCCATGTATGTCACCTGTCCAGTCTTGTTGAATAAAACATGCAGTCATTCGGACATTTAATCATTCGGACAATAAAACATTCGGACATCTAATTCTACCTGAAGCTTGCACTAACCTTTTACTTTTCCTAGAAGCTCTATAGTATCAAAGTCAAAGTTGGTTCCTATAGTGACAACATTGTTCTTTTTCCAGCGTACAATTGGTATTGTAATGACAGGAATGGCTGCATAATTAAAAACTAAGGACTTCAATGTCTAAAAATTAATCGTTTAAAATTCAAACCAAAACTATGCTTGAATAAATAAACCGCGTAAATTAATGAGACTCTACTGTATTGATATACAAGAAGACGCCTCGTGTTAGGGATAAACATACGTTCCTATTAGTCACATATAGGCATCTTAGGATTTATCTCTTCGATTCTATAAAACGTAAGTCCTTTGACGCTTCATAGCAGACATTTCGTTCATATCATAATAGTAGCTATCTGCACTCGTTACTCTCTGAAACTCTTCGAGTCGATTGGGTTTTCAAGCCGCAAAATGAATTAGTTAGTATCTAGCCAACCGGTTCTCGACAATTCTAGGGTTTAAAGCAGGGACGAAATAGATAGTTAATTAATTAGAGAGAGCATTGTTATCGCGGGTGAGAGCTTTGGCTAGCCGAGCTGATTCCCTCTTTGTGAGCACCGGCAACAAGCCATTTTTAATTCTTCACTGAAGTACATAAGAACAGTCGTTAACCGATTCTTGTCAGTCCGTTTCCAGTTTTAAGTCTCAATTTCTAAAACACTTAGTGAAGTCGCTCAGCATTTGCTGCGACTCTATTCCCTCAGTACTTCTTAAAACTTCAAGTAAAGAATGTAATCATGTTCGTGTAGTAATTTAGTCGCTTGAAGTTATGCGGCAAGTCGAATAAGTTTAATATAGACTGTGTTTCAAATTATTATTTTATTCATTATTCAGACTAGAGAAATTATGACAATCAATCAGTAATAAATTAATTAATTTAGTAATATATTAAGATAAATATTAAATTTATTTAAAGAATAGATTTAACATGGTCAGGGTAGATTTGATTATTGCATAATCGATATTTATTTAATGACGCAATCTGCAGTAATAATTGTGCTGCACTTATTATCGAACTACTTAAGATTAGATAGCCAACATTGCTAATAGCTAGCTTTTATCTGAATAGAGTTGCGAAATTATATTAAAATTGTTTAAGATTATTGAACCATTTTCTATAAAACTTAGGTTCAATTGAGACATTGTATTCATAATTTGTTGATTAATATTATAATTTTTGCAGTGACTTAATGATTTCATTAGTATTGCGTATATAAATAATAGAAGGAAAGGGGTTCCTTCAAAATTACGCCCACCTACTAAAACATTGTTTAATGAAATGCTTATGGCTCTACTGATATTTTCTGATCCCGAATTAATTGGGAGTTTTTTTCAACCAACAGGAGTTTGCGAAAACGAGCCTAATACCGTGTTGTGTCAAAAATAAACGCGCCAATATTTATATTTTGCGTATCAAATCGGTAGCCATACTCAGCTCTAAGTTGTGTTTTCATTATTTTTACAGTGCTAAGTGGGCATGGCTTAATTTTATTCTCTCGCATTTTATCTGTGGCCATGTAGCCTAACAGTTCCAAATCATGCAACAACTGATAATTTGTAAGAAAGTACCCAATATGTTCATTTGGGAAAATCTTCATCTTTGCTATCAGATATTCTATGACTCTCACGCCGAGAGCATCAACAGAAACTTCTATAGTTGACTTGCCGCATTAAACACCTAATGTGTAACAGTAGCCATCAGACCTTGTTACAGTCCAATTTCGATAGTCAAATTTTCTTAAAAAGCTCACCACTGACCACCGAGTTTCTCTGAATAATATTGCGCAAGGGTCTCACTTTGAAAATTTTATCAGTCGGACCTGCAGCTAGAGAATTGTCGGAAAACTGTGTTTCTTATTACGTCTAAAAACCTATTACGTGACAAGTAATTTGCGACCAACGTAACTCCAAGATTTTCATCCAAAATCAAGCAAGCACGTTAGGTAGGCAGTTCATGATATCCAGTTCAGAACAATATTCCCAAAAAACTTTTCAAATCTTCACGGTTTCTTTCAAAATTATATCGATTATTTTGTCCCGCATACACTTCACTATTTTCTGTTATCAATAACATCTTCATCAAAGAATTTTTAATCAAACATTTATCAAACAACATTGCTGGATTCTGGTCTTTCATGGATTCTACAACACTTCTTCCGCTCTGAATGGCATTGGTAACGTTATGCTTCAGCCATATATAGTACAACGCGAAATGTTGTACTATGTATGCATGAAGTTTTTGTCCATCCAGATGCGTCTTATATTGAACTCGTTTTGGATGTCTTACGTAATTAGAAAGCGGATCATCATCGCTGTAGTCCCAGTCAGAAACATTGTGTTCCAGATAACATGGAATTACTTCAACCGTACTTTGAAGATCTTTTGATAAGTCGAGAACCTCGAAGCATTATGACTTCCTTTTTTTCGTCACTTAGACAATTAGGGTTTGGAACGCCTAATACTATATCTTCATCTTTCTTTGAAATTAAATTAAATCATTCTTGTTTGATATAAGTTGTTGGAATTGACATTCGTATTAACTTCTAACAATATCTATACCGTTATCTCTTAGCAATCCCTTACTGCCTGTTTCCAATTTTTTTTCTAAAGTTTCTTCGTTAGACTTGTGTTCGCGTGCATTAGTGATAATTATATTTTGAATTATATTGAGTTTTTGTGACTGATAATTATTTTCCTTTGTACTAGAATTGCATTTAAAGTGTTGCCAAATATTATAGAGATCTGAGAAATACTGTTTTCCACATCAGAAAATATTTTTTCCATTGACTCAAGTTTCTTTGTTTTCTCAGGACCAATAATTTTTAAAGCTCATCATATGACATATTTCGCGAATCTACATTTTCATTAAAACTTTCGGATATATTATTATTATTTTTTCCCAAACATTTGGTATAGTCAATAGCATTAGGATTAAATTGAAATAGTCCACAAGCCCTGAAAGCATTTATGAATATTTCAATTTTGACTGCTTTATTAATAACATTTTCAAGAAGAGGAGCAAATGATACTTTGTTTAATACTTCGCTAGAACTAACAAGCTGCCATTCTCTAACACTTTTGTGCCATGCTGCTTTTATTGGTCTAAATGCTGAAACATCAGCAGGTTGCAAAATTCTAGTAGCATTTGTGTATAACGAAATAAGTTCAATTAAGAGCTTTTTGCACAAAATGCTTAATTCATATGTGAGATGAGACTTATGACTATCTACAAAAAGAATTACTGGAAAGTGGATATTATTTCGAACTAAACGCGGGTGGCAGACGCTAGCGATGTACTCATAAAATGTTCCTGCAGTCATACAACAATTGTCACTACGTCCAATTACCCACAAAGGATTTACAGTTCGAGTAATGTTGTCCGGAATTCGTTTGTAAGTGTAGATGACCATTGGACAATACATAGACTCATCAGCAGAAAATTAAAAATTACCGTAATATTTTCTTTTGCAGGACCATGTTCAATATTATACCCGTTTTTAGCTCCTTTTTGAGCATACACTCGCCCGGTATTTACGCATATTTCGAATCCAGTTTCATCACCATAGAATACTCTGGAAGAATTTCCAATCAACTCTTGAAGACCTGCTTGGTCAATATATTTTGTAATCTCAGAAAACCATTTTCTTATGTCATTTTCACTGGCACAAGAACTTCCTATGTGACTGCTTCACTTGTACGTTCTGTAATTTCAGCGGGTCTTCGAAGGAATGCCTATAATATTAAATACCTCATGTTTAATATGAAGAACGAGAATATAAGTCTGCGGTGCGGTGTTACTTTAAACCATCCGGTTCCCGGTTTGTTTTCCTTGAATGGATTTGTTCGTGAGTTGTCTGTTAAAAATTGTTGAACTGAAGTTAATATGTCTTCTTTACTCTATTTGTAGATCCAATATCCATCTAAAATTGGCAATTGAGTTATTATTTCATCTGCAAACTTTAGAAAATCATTTGTAAACTGAATATTAATAATAAATAATTTCAAAATTCTTATGGACTTAGTCAAAATTTCCTCTTCTTCAAATGTCAAAGCAGTAGTTGGCCCAAAAACATCACGGGGGCCAGGATTTTTTAATTTAAATTCAATTGTAGATTTTGGAATCCTATATTTGTTTGCAACAAATCTGTATGATAAATCACTTTTAACGTCTTGAACAACTTGTTCAACTCAATTTAGGTCATAATTTCGTTTCTTAAACATCTTAGGTTGACCTATAAAATGTTAATTTTTTTAATTTATTTACATAGATTAATTTAATTTTGCATAATTAATAAATAGGTGTTGGACATATTCATCAGTTATGCTTTGTATAATAACATAAATTGTACTGGATAGGCATTTTAGTTATTGGACATACCCGTCCAATAACTGTTTAAACAAAAAATATGTAAAAATCTAAATATCCTTATATATGGTTTTAAAGAAAGTAAAAAAAGGATGCAACGTTAGAGCAGTTATTAATAACTATAGTCGTTGGACAGATGTCCAATAACAGGAAGTTCAATATATTTTGTATCATAATTATTGGATATTAAATTTTATAAAGTTAAAAAAATAAATGTGAATTAATTTAAATAATTATAAATCCTAACTTACGTAGAATGTATAATTTTTGAGAACATAACAGCCAGTTAGCACGCACATGTTAAAACATAACCTCCAAAATAATATAGCACGTTAAATGACATTAATAAAGGAAGAAACCTGTAAAAAAATACTAGAAGAAATTGATTACTGTAACAGTTTTCTTCTTGTGTCAAACAGAAATCATTTTTTTTTAAATGAAATCGCTTTGTCCAATAACTATTGTATGTTTACCGTACACGACACCCAGGGATAACATATTTTGTACATATAATTTTATTCTTTGTATAAGAATGCAACATTTTCGTTTTTGCTATAAAATAATTATATTACAATCAATTTGAATTATTGAAAATGTAAAAGCCTCATATTTGCCGTCTAACATTTTTAAACCAATTCTTGAGGATTGTTAATGTATACTGAAATATCTTTTGACACTAAATGAACCGATGTATATTTAATTGTATATATTACGATTGTTACAATTTACTAAAAGCAATTAAATTATTTCACGTAATTTATTTTTGTACAATCGTTCAACATGCTCAAAGTAGAGAGAAATAAATTTTTATTAAATCTTTTGTAGAATGTGCAGCTAATTTCTTTAATCATTATGACAGTATCTTTTAAAGAAAAACATCAAAAGAAAAAATTTACCAACAAATAATGTTTTCTTTCAAGTGCATACTTATTACGTTTTATTATTTGCAGTTAAATTATTTGATAATACGATACATTTAATATTTTCTATAAGGAAATTATATATAATATTTTTACATGCATGTTAAATTTAATTCAATTTATTTTCATTAAAATACTATTAAATTTTGTTTTTCACCATATTAGATACGTAGTTAAATTTAATAAATTAAACGAAAAATTGAGTTCCCGTTTCGCTAGACGCGCTATATTTCACTACGTTCATAGGATGACATCGATTTATTTAAATTTAGTTTTGATGGGCAAAAACATTTTTATACATCTAAATTCGAATGTATAGATAAATAGGGTTTACTAATTTTATTAAAATACCGTATTTCTTAAAAGTGGTTATATTGTAAAAATATTGTCACGTTTATTTTGGGAAAGCGCGGAGCTCCCCAACGTGACAGGAAAGAGAGAAATTCTTTGATTTGGGGTCGTAGCGATTCCCTCATACTCTAAGGGATATTTACGTACAATAATTATAAAATGCGATTCACTTTAATACCTATTTGAATTTTTAAGTTATAATGATATGAAATTATTATCCGCCAGTCTCCAGATACTGAATAAAACACTAGACTTTTACCTTGGTAGGGTTGGAGAGTACTTTTCTTCTTTAATTCTACTAAATTACTATAAATTTAACTTAACTTTGCGCAGCCCTAACACCGACAATTTGTGTGTCATAGCTAAGGCGGTTTGAATAAAATAGTTACCTATACTAGACAAAATGATTTAAGAAATGTGTACATGCAAACAAAATAAATATTCTTTAATTCAAAATAAAGAACGCCACACAAAACTCATAAAATAAAATGTTACTTATGTTCGATTTCTAGGTACGAATAAATTAATTAAAATGGCGTTCAGCCTGATCACATCGGTTCCCAAATTTTTTATAAAATTATTGTACTTACAATTTTTGCGTTTCCTTTTATCACAATTTTGGAAAACTCGCACGGTGACCTTATTAATACATTTTAATTTACTTTACTTTGTCACAATGAATAAATTTGTTCCCTAACTACATCGTAGGATACGGACTGAAGAGAATTATTTAATTATTAACGATCACTGTTTACTAATAAGCATTACATCTAATTTCGTTTCCGATATTTAATTCAACATTTAAATTTATTCATAATTTTATTTGGAATTACTTTTAATTATTCTAAATTAATTCATGGATATATGTTCAAAACCCGAAATAACAAGGGTTCAGACTTTAAACAGCAAAAATCGCTCTATACGGACTGTGTGTAGCTTTCATTTGTTTTTTGGCTAACGAATTTTTCTACATAGATTACGATCAGTACTTTCCACAACTTTACACTTTATGATAAATTGCATTCATCTAATGTATTCTCACCTAAGTATCTATCTTCTACTTTATTAATTGGTTTCAGCCATGATTAATGTAAATCCAATCAAATATGGTTTCTTTTTCTCATACGAATACAATATCGCAGGGCACCGTGCACTTATTATTGATTGATTACCAATCAGATCTATGCTCCCTGATAAAAGGACGCTGAGCTATCTATTGCTTATAACCAATAAGCGAAGGTCGCCTCTGCTTCACATAATTTGTATAATTAACGTCATCTGTTTTGTTTTCATCCGACGGAAGAAATGCAGAATAATCCGCTATAAATTTAGCATATAAAGAAATCAGTCCGACCATCCTACGAACTTCAGTGACACTTGAGGGTGGTTTTAAATATACAGTCACTTTGACCTTTTCTATCTATACATTTAAGTCATATTTACTAACTATATTTCCTACATATTGTAGTTCTAGGCGACAATGTTCAAAGTTTTCCTTGTTTCAGGTTAAACTAACATTCTGGAGACGGTCGAAGCTTCCTGGAGAATTGAACAATGTTTCTCGTAAGTGGGAGAAATAATAATAGCATCCAAGTAGACAAAAGCGAAAGGTTCAAGTTTTCGGTCTAATAACGAATGGCTATAACAAATGGCTATAACAAATAACTAATATACTCAGCTTCTCCCAAACGACTAAAACTCAATAAATGATTTAAATTTGGAAGAGGATAAGCCAAAGGGTCAGATGCCATATTGAATTTACGAAAATATACAACAAAACAACAACTCTTATTTTTTTGATAACAAGAGGACTGGACTTGACTAGGAACTATTTGACGTTCAATAAATTCACCTCTCAAAATCTGGTCTTCTTATTAATGCAATTTTCAACAATGGCACTTGGATAATATCTTTGTTTAAATGGATGAGAGCCCGTTTATATCTCGTGCTTCACCAAATCTGTGCAACCTAACTCATTTCCCGTTCTGTCGAAGTTCTGAAATCAATTTATCCAAAATTCCAATATATCCAAATTCCAAAGATCCTGTATGAGTTGAGATGTAGCTGTTATGGCACGAAAAATTGAACATGAGATTTCAGTTTTTCGTTCCTCAAACTATTGAAGTAGATCAGGCTATTTCTCGTGAGAAAACCTCTTTTCGAAAATATTCCCCTTAATTTAAATTGATTCAGTGTTTACAAAACCAACCCAACTGTCTTGCGAGTCTTATTGGGTACAAACAATTTATTTATCTACTGATTATAACTATTCAAACACTTTTAGTCGTGTAGTAGTAGTTAGTCGAAAATTAGTGACATGAATAATTTCATCTTAATGCATTAATAAAGTCAATAGATGAAAATGGCCTGTAAACTGAAAAATATTCAATCAGTGTGAAAAATGAAAAACGAGTACAAATATTCATTTTACCACAAATTACTTGATTTAGTTTATCTAGTTAATAGAAAATTTAACCAACAACTTAACGCCGTATGATCTGCGATCACCAATTTATTAGTGTGACTTCCATACACTCTCTGTCGTTTGCTAACTTGGGCTCTTTATCTCCTTTAAGCGGCGTCCATTTTATACCTAATAATGTGCTATGATTTATTTTACTGGCTAATTTGCGACACTAATGAGAAATGCATTTAGTATATAGAGTTTGTTCTGCTTAACTCCCTTTGACTTGCACTGTTCTACGCAACTCGTTTTGTTCGCTAACTGTATGCGTGTAGCTACTGTACTCGCGTAATCATAATTAATTATCGAAATAAAAGAATGTTTGATTTAAAAAAGATTGCAACACTTACATAAATGCCGCTTTTCTAACGTTATAATTTACATGCTAAGGTGAATCCAATTTAATATGACAGTATAAATAAGTACAAATATTTTATTTATACAAGGAAGTAGATTAATAGAAATTGTCCTGTGCTGAAAGAGCGTAAACATTTCATAGAATTTAGTAATCTTAGTGATTTAAATGACATATTATTATTGAAGGTAGATAAATTATTTATAGTACAATCAGATCAAAACTAACGCAATTTTCATCGTTACACTATACCCCACCTCTAAGACTTTCGACCCTGAAAGATAAAGCTCCAAATAAGCAGTTAAAAGAAGGCTGATATAATAACAAGTCAAGTTCATATCAAAATACTTTTGAAAAAACATTGACTAGAATGCACTACTTTAAAACATCAAGCTGTACTTGAATTATATACAATAGAATATAAAAAACAATGCAATACAAGACATTCAATATAAGAAGCATAATGTGAGTCCCATTCTTGTTACAATATAATATAACGTATAATGCATAGATACGTTTTGCATTGTAGCAATATTTTATTTAAAGCTTTCTGTATTTACTTCAAAATTAGTCTCAATAAGAGTTACTGGCAACACAATTAATAGTGACAAAACTATTTACTTTATCTATTAAACATGCAGCAAAACCAATATTTCGTGACTCACAGAAAACTAGAATAATTTACATCTCTCTATATTTGACGTTAAAGTTTATAACGTAATCTTGCAAAACAAACATTTACTGTACGAACCGCATAGTAGTTCGCATCAACCCTTTTATCGATGACACGCACGCTTTGAAATTTTGTTTGGGTATGAGCATAGGAGTATATAGTGTGCAACTATTCACTTCTTAATACTAACACGAATTGTTCCACATATATTATCCTGATGATACAGAGCTAGATCAAATATTTAATTTCTAAACTGTACGTGGCAATATTATAAGAAATAAAATCATATATCGTAGTCAGTAGCTTAGCAAATTGAGCGTATAAAAAACCAGTAATCTATATCGAGACTACTAATATACTTGTTATTATATCCACCACTGAGATGAGGGCATAGCAAAATTTCTTGGAAGTAGTGAGATAATGGAAATCTGATTCTCAGGTACTATACCAGAAGCAATTGCAACAGTATCAAGTTACGTATGATTAGATAAGAGCATGAAGTTTGTTGTAGTTAAATCGGGGAAAGGAAAACCACTACTTGATTGAGCAAGGCTGACAGGCACGGCTGAAAACCATAGACGATATACTAAAGTATAACAGACTGGTGATGAGATGTAACATTGGAAATCTAAATAACATAAGAAAATCTAGATAATATGAGAATATCTGGGAGAGTTACAGCTCCAATCATTTCTTTGTTCTGAAATCTGGTGCAAGTACAGAAAACTAATAGGAAAAGGTGAAGAGTGGCACCACGCTGATAATTTCTATCTATCTTAACCGTTGATGACAAGCGCATTGCATAGGTAGCAAGGTGTTGATGGGCAAGTTGCAAACAATTTTTTGGGATCTGGTTCATCCGTGTTCATTAAAAAAGTATGTAGAATGGAAACACAGAATATAAATGGCCGCATTAATAACTGACTTATACCTGACTATAAGTCAGTTATTATAACAACTGACTTAATAACTAGCATTAATAACTGACTTAGTTCTTTATACCACCAAATAATTATACCTATGTTAAACTTTTGTTATACCACACCATTATAACTTTGTTATTGGAGTATAACTTTGTTATACCACCTAACCATTCAATGATTTAATAATTTATTTAGGAAATAGAAATCAGTTTGGTTTGAGAAAAGGACTCAGTGCGATGAAAGAAATTGTTGATCCTTTACTGGACCTGTTTGAAAAAGGGGAATACATGCAAATTGTGTCATTACGGTTTTGACAAAAAACTGAAAACTGACCAGTAAGAGCTACAAGTCTTGAAGCGTTGCAGTGTTGAACGCTGAGGAATGGTTTGCATTGAATCGCTTATCCTTAAATAAACAAAGATACCCCAAATTTTGTCTTCAATCAAATTCTAATTTGACATATGAACCTGTAATTTAGGTATTACCACCGACAGTAGTTGTCCTTGGGTCGAATACTGCTTAAAAGTCTCTACACTATTGACAAAAAAACATATTCGGGCTGTGTCGTATATTACTTGCTTTGTCGTGCACATATGTTTTATTGCATTATTATTTGGGAAAGATCTACGGAGTGGAGACCTCTTCAGACTTCAAAAACGAGCGGTCCGCATTGCTGCATGTTTGTCACATAGAACCGACGTTTCCTTCCATGTATCTTTATATATGTTAAAGAGCAGAGTCCCTCACTCGATGCAGGGCATCATTCTTATGGTACAAGATCACATGATAATATACGTCCAGCTGTGATCCGTCTACTTAAGTCGGAGAAAAGTTTTGTTTTCTTAAGTATTCGGTTTTTTTTTATGTTACTAGGAAATATTAGCATGCTACCTTTGGCGTTAATTAAAGTTACAGTGAAAAACTGTCTTGTCAACGCTTCTTACTATTGGCACGATAAGTCCCTAAACTCAAGGTTGGGCAACAACGACTTTATTAGTGCTTAATTAATTATCGATGAAAAGTTGTATTGATTTGGAGTATTCATATTCAAACAAAAATACTGATGTTTGAGAACTAGAGTTTGGAATACTGGTTTCATTTCTAACAATAACATTAAATAGCTGGTTTCATTGACATTAAATTGTTTATTCTAATAGTTTCTTTTTATGCATGAATTTTTATTTTTAGATATTTGTAGTTATTTATTTAAAATCCCAACTGCATAGTCTAAAATTATTTGTATTTACTTCTTTTTATACAGAACGAAGATTTTGATAGGCTATAAGGTTATTTTCTGCGTCACGTCGAGTCGGATATTTAGACTGTAGGGATTTTAGACGATCTGTGATGGGCTCAGCAGAG